>JAHRHZ010000133.1:4970956-4990815 GCA_024137785.1 Ginglymostoma cirratum
CCCCTCCCCCATTTCTGAAGAAGGGTCCTGACCTGAAACGTCAACTTTCCTGCTCCTCTGATGCTGCCTGGCCTGCTGTGCTCCTCCAGCTCCACACTGTGTTATCTTTGACTCCAGCATCAGCAGTTCTTACTATCTCTGAGCATTTGGTACAATTGCTTTATTTTACTGCATTTCCCAAACTCCAGAGTCACTGTCTAGACTCATATATAGAGCACTTGCCAATGTTACTAGAAGGTTGCCTGTATTGGTGCAAGTGCAGCTCATCAACAAGCTCCAGCTTCAGAGTAAGAATGTGTTTCATTTTTTCCCAAAAGCGGTTGGGGGGGGTGGGTAGAATTTCTTTATTTTTCAAAGAAAAAAAGCCTGTGCAACTGCTTATGAGAGTAAAAGAAACAGCAATACCAACAGTGAAACACCATTTTTATGTTCTTACATTCACTCTTTAGATTATTGGTGAAGCCCAACAGAAAAGACACAAATTATGGTGGCAGCATCACCGGCATTCAATTTTTATTTTCAGTATCGGAGATATCCCATACTCCTGCAATGCAGAAGTAGAACTGCTATTTTGCACATCTTGCCTCTTACCTTTAAGTCACACGAAAACAGACTGGCACTTTTGGCCTTGGTAACCATAGTAATTTGTTGGAATGTGAGTAAGTCATGAACATAAATATTATTTTCTATAAAAGAGAAAGAAAATATTTGAACTTAAATAAAGAAAACATTTTTCTACAGACATACCAGTGTTCTAACCTGCTGCCTGTAGTGTGTAGGAAAACTTCACTTAAATCAGTATGTTAATCTTGCACGATGGTCTCTTAACTACTTTAATTGATTCTGATGCTCAAGATGCCTCTCTCCAGTTTGGAATATCAAAAACCTGTTACTACACAAACATATGAATTAGGAACAGAAGTCGGCCATTCAGCCCTGAAACTGCTTTTCAATAAAATCATGGCTGGTATGTTTCTGTCTAGAATTCCACATACACATCTAATCTCGATAACCTTTGATTTCCTTATCTAACAGGACACTGCCTTAAAAATACTTAATAACCCTATATCCATCGTTTTCTGAAGTGGAGAGTTCCAAAGTCATACAACTCTTAGATAAAAAGTCTCTCTTCTTCATGCTCTCCTGAAAGGATGACCTCTAATTTTTAAGCAGTGCCACCTCGTACTGGTCGCAACCACAATTAATGTACTGGATATATCCCATTGTTTAAAATAGAAAAACACGACAAAACTTCATTACATCAGCAAAATACTACAGGGTTATTAAATGCATACAAGTGTATACACATCTTTGAATCATCTTCTAAACTCAGTCGTTCCCAGAACAAAATTCCTCATCATCCATCTCCAGGAAATTAAGTAAAACTATATCTCAATTTATCCAGACTTTACTTCCTAATTTATCTTCCCTCGAACCTTCATGTAGTCTTCCAGTACAACTGACTTTGCCCCTTTATATTGGCTTCTTAATTCTAAGATTTTGTACAACGTCTCACTTCATTTACTCTAAGATAATGTAATGGTGTCCCACAGAAGTCAAACTGAATTCCATAGAAAGCAAAATACAGTATGCACAACATATGAACTATTAATTTGCAACAGGTCAGAACAGTTAATTCACTAAATGTTCAATAGAACAAAACCACGTGCATGACTCAAGACAGCTATTTATTAGCATAAACACATAAATTACATTAAAGACCGTTTTAAAACACATCTATAAAACTACTCTCATCCTGGATTTTATAGAGGATAATGGGGGAATCTATTCGTCATAATGGGTGCTAAATTATTGTTTTAAAATCAGTAATGGAACACTTCCACTGAGTCACAGCACAGTACGATTTCATTGTTGAGAAGGGTACATTTCCTGTCATCAGATCTGCATTAATCACAATGAGGGCAGTTTATAGCAATTCTTCAAACCATTATCACATGATCATAGGAAGGGAGAGTAAACTAAATCACGCATTTTTCACATAAGCCCAATTTCCAGTTTGAACTAGTTCAAATGGCAATTGGAATGCAACAATTAACTTTAACTACCATACACAGTAAAAAATAAATAAAATAAATAAATAAATAGGTCCTATTCTTGATCACAATCTAATAACCTTAGCTGAGGGTGTGCATATGTGGCCATTTGGTGAGGAATGAATGGAGGCCAGAGGTTATCCACAACAATCCTCATTTGTCATAAAGCTTGCCAATGCATACAGTCTTTTATTCTGGCTAATGCTAATACCTGATCCCATAAGGAGTCAATGTTTCCAGGAAGGAGTAAAAACTAAAACCTGTAAAATTCAAGACTTTCTCTATCACTGTCCTGAGATTGTTATTTCCAAGAACTTTTCAGGTTAAGAATTTAATGACTTAAAATTCGAATCCCTGTGATTTCGAATGCATCATGGGGGGAGGAGATGCCATTTAGCACCTACCAATCATGCCAGAGGTTAACTGGGTTGACTCCGAATACTAAAAAGATGCGAGTCAAAAAGGTGGATGAAACAGGACTTTTTAGTTTTGAAAGCAAACCTAATAGAGGATCTTATGTAAGTATGAACAATGCTTAACATATTGAAGATAGCATATCCACAGTGACAGACAAACCATTCAGTCCAACCAATCACTACTGCTGTTTACACTATCCACGAGTAAGTACCCCTACTCATATTTGCCCACTGTAATCTCATACCTTTCTTCTACCCATTTCCTACAATGCTCTTTCCAGTCTTAAATGCTGTTGGAATTTCACCTCAACCACAAACACAGAGTGTGAATCCCACAGCATATGCCACTGAAATGGGGACTCTTCTGGTGCAATGGGTAATGTCCTTACCTCTCAGACAGGAGTCCTGGGTTCAAATCCCACCTGCACCAGAGTTGTGCTATTACATCTCCGAATAGTTTGTTTAAAAAACAATTACGATACTGTGTGGAGGTTTCTGTCTAAAGTTGCTGATATGTTTAACTTCTACTGGGGACGACCTGCTTCTATCTACCTGACTCGATCCTTTCCTAAGTTTGAAACACGTCTTTCACATTTCTCACATAAACCAAGAACATTACTGTCACAGCTTGGTCATCACAATTTCTTACTTAGGCCAAAGGGCAGGCTAACACTGCAATATATGCCAACAAGTGACTAATCTAGAATACTAGACCTGTTTTAAGAAACAGCTAAATGTATTAGAGAAAAGGAAGTTCAGCATTCTGTAAAAATCCAAATAGATCATTTGATTTGGTTGTAAGTGATGGCATTTCACTTCATTATATGTTACAGAGCTTAAGTTCATTCACTGTAGTGAACTAAACTGGCGAACTTGGTATATACATGGAAAAATAATTAAAATACGCAATTCTAAGTCAAAATGTTGGATTACTGATTTTGATGCTAATTACTGTGACTGGGATATATAGCAAACCCTGCTTACTTCTCGTAATGTATTCCTAATCTAACAAAAACAGAAATTACTGGAGGAACTCATCAGTTTTGACGAAGGGTCACTGGACATGAAACACTGATTCTGTTTCTCTCCACGGATGTTGCCAGACCTCGCTAAGTGTCTCCAGAAATTTCTGCTTTGTTTCAGATTTCCAACATTCACAGTTCTTGGGCTGGTTTACTCCTAAATTAACTTGCTAATGAAAGTAAGCTAAACAAAAATTACTTTCCTAGAAGAAAAGATACAATAAGGGTGGATCATGTTCCAGGCCTGTCATTTTTACATTAAAAACCTACCAGTGGAATCATTCCAACTGGCTCAAAAATCCTCTGACTAATTAACCCTAATTTACTAATTCTTAAGTTAGTAAAGAACTCTTAAAAACTTACTAACTCATTCTACTTACGTCCTACTTATTGTTACCTCACCCTCCCTTATCTATTCCCTGTCCTGATCCTGCTGCTTGCTATCTTTTCTAATTACAACTTTCTTTTCCAGCACCATCCCAAACATTTACTGGAACAAGGCCCAGAACAGGGCTGATGAGAGGAGGTGCAAGTTGGAGAAAAGACCTAAAGGTGTGTACGTGTGTGGTGTGTGTGTGTGGTCGTGTAAGTGTGGCATGCTTCTTATGGAGCCTTCTTGCAGCTTTCCGACGTGCAGCATGATACACTAAAACGATCATGACCTGAGTCGAATAGAAGTAAATGAGTTATTTAAAATCCTTAAAATTCCCTCCTTATTCCTTTCCATGTAACTTTAGTTCTTTAAATAAAAAACATTCATTACAGCCTACTTATTTCCCCCCAGGCTTTTGATCAAATCAATTTCTCCTAATATGGTATGGGCCATGCTTTATTTTGCAATGCAACTGCGAAGCACATTGGAGGCATTTTACTACATTAAAAGGCACTATAAATAAATAGCTTTTGAAACACAAATCACTTATTGCATCTGTTTCCAAGGCCAAAATGCAACTGTTAGCTTTGTAAGCTAACGCCTCTGCACTTTGCTAAGCAAAACTATATATTAAAGGGCGGCACGGTGGCACAGTGGTTAGCACTGCCGCCTCACAGCACCAGAGACCCGGGTTCGATCCCAGCCTCGGGCGACTGTCTGTGTGGAGTTTGCACATTCTCCCCGTGTCTGCGTGGGTTTCCTCCGGGTGCTCCGGTTTCCCACACAGTCCAAAGATGTGCAGGTTAGTTGAATTGGCCATGCTAAATTGCCTGTAGCGTTCAGGGAGGTGTAGATTAGGTGGGTTGTAGGGGGATGTGTCTGGGTGGGATGCTCTGAGGTTCAGTATGGACTTGTTGGGCCAAAGGGCCTATTTCGACACTGTAGGGGTTCTATGAAAATTCCAGAATGCACAACACAAAATAGCCTTTCATACTAAAAATATACACATATATAAAGCTAGCTATTCAAATAAATGCACAAGTTTTAATCTTTCTAGTTACTGCTGTTCAGTTTGTAATGAATGAGAAGCTTATTGCATAAGTTTCACACTCTCTGCTAGATTTCTGTTACAAATACATTCTCAGGTAGCACCAATTGTTCCTATAAGCAGTATGAATGGCACACTTTTATTGTGGTTTCAGACTGTCCTTTATCTCTGACGGCAGATCAAACTTAGATAGGGGGAGATAACTTAAAACTGTTATATTCCACAGTAAACTTGATATACAGAATCTTAATTATAATAGAACTCCTTACCATGTCATTTTGATTGACTTAAACCTAAAGTCTCTGAACTTTACTTCAATTTTTTTTCTGTTTTTCATCTCAGTGTAAGCCATCAGAGCTTCTCCCTTAGACTTCTCTTGCCGTAGGCCTGGTTCCAAGTTTTGGCTGTCACATTTCTTAACTCTTACCCACCAACAGAAGTGAAGTACGAACTGGGGAGGGCAATCTTTGAGAGTTGGACAGTGGCAAGAGAGACATAGAACCTTATTCTGAAGCAGATTTAACTATGATTTTTTTGTGGCTCATTGTTCCTTGCCATTTGACATTTTGAAATGAACCATTAAGGACAACACTGCAAGTTTTTTTTTCAAAAACAAAGAATGCATTGAGAAAATCGTCATGCCAAAATAATGACTAAATATCATGGAAAACCTGATTAAATCTATCAACTGTACAATGGACTTGTGTACAAGGTGCTGTTTTACTCTAGAAAACCAGCTGACAAAGCATTCAATTGGAGATCATCTTTACAAGTTCTTGCATCTTTTTTCGAGATAGCACATTACAGCCCTGCATCTCCAAACCCAACAACCACAGTTCTAGATTGAAGTCACTTGAGGTCCTATAAAAACAAAGTTAAAGTCCACTACATGCATAACAATTGAATACAAGCTCTATATCTTAACAGCAACTATCCTCTTAATTTTTAAGCACTATAATTAATTTGCAAAATAAATAAGCTACATTTTCTACAATCACTGCACTGGTGTAGAATAATAATTCCTGTGTTCATACAGGCTAAATATTAACAATTCACTTTAACTTACCCAGGAGAGATATCAGTATTTTAAATTGGGGTACAACATATAACTGGAAGAGAAAAAGATCAAAATGTGACATTTCAGGATGGAACAATATAACTAAATTACAGATCAGTCACGCTCTATCACAGGACTCAGCTCTTACATTTAGCATTCTAAATTAATTAAAACTTCTATTGAAAAAGGAGATACGTACATTGTAGCATGTAAAAAAGTATGCAATTGATAAAACTACCTAAGCAATTGACAGAAAGAGCTCGCATACAATATACTAAGTCGGTGAATAGACAATGTAAATCTAAACTGTTTGTAAATTAAAGGAAGAATTCTCCCAATTGCAAGCCCTTTATAAAAGGTATCAAAAGAAGAACTGGATGTGCAGACAGGTTAAGTATCAGGATAGCTAATGCAACAATGTCTTCCATACAATGGGACAGGGAAATAAATTGAGTGTGTTATTATGTTATTAATAAGATCGTTAATCTTGCTATTGTTGTGACTCAACTAGGAAGTGAGCACGAATAACTGATCCCACTGTTCCACAAGTTGTCACAAACATGTAAACACCCAAGTAAACAACCAACTTGTCAGAGTGACTGCTATTCTGGACAAAATCAATTAACACCAGGTTTCCTCATTAAAAGAAATTAACTATTTATTGTAACACACGACTTAAACAAATGGTGGAGAAAAGAATATAAATCTACAATTATGCAACTCAAACTATACCCCTTAAAACCGCAAATAGACACACACTCACAACTGAGAAAGACAAAAAACAGATGGTTAGGCACAAATATTAAGGGTGGAAAACTGAAGATGGAAAACAAAATTCTGAAGATCAAAAGTTCATATCTAAAAGGGAATTGTGTCTCTCAGTTTCAGCTGTGCTGACTATAGAGGGCAGGTTGTTCTTCAATTCAATTGTGATATGTTGGATCCAGGTAATAGTCTCTTGGTTGCTGTCATTTCATTCAGACTGAAAGGAGGAAGTGGTTGCGGGGGTGGGGGAGGGGAAAGAGGTGGTAGTGAGAGAGAAAGAAAGAGAGAGAGAGAGAGAGAGAAAAGAGAGACAGAGACAGAAAAAGAGAAAGAAAGACAGAGAGAGAAAACGAGAGAAAGAGCAAAGAAAGAAAGAACGAACGAAAGGAAGAAAGAGCGAGAGAGAGTGAGCGAGATTTCAGAAAAAGAGTTTTCTATTTCCCTGCTCTGCAGGTCTTTTGCTGCCCTGCGCTTATAGATCTGCAACAAACTGCAGAACAACCAATGGGAAGGCTGTCGTCAGTCAATTTTTCCTTAACTGAAAAACTCCTGGTACTACTGACTTAATAATAACCTCATTGCTCCAAAAACAACATTGTCTTGCACAGCTAAAAGCACCCACCAGAGTTTTCCAAGCCGCAAAACTCTCCTGGCATTACTTCAGCTATGCAGCAGTCCAACTTGCATTTGAGTTTATAGTCCAAAATGTAAAAATGTGGTCAGTTATACTGTTACAGTGGCAGTGAATGAAGCCAACAATTCTTTCAAGAGAGAAACAATGGCATGACTGTAAGGGTGACCCCAAAAAGTGCAATCCTTCAATATTCTAATTGAAGAATCTCTAATCTTTATACGCACAAGAAAACATTTGGAATTGAGGTGCAACCCAAGATCTACCCCAAAGAAAATACTGACGTTTTATTTTTAGTGTTATATAATTCCAAAACCAAGTATATAAAAATTATTTATCCTTTGCTCATCAAGTTTCAGTGTGCCAATACCTTGAAATCTGGGTTGTAGTCTGAGACAGCTCATCATATACAGTCCATGAAATGACTGTCTGTAAGGTGGGTGAGATACTTGTACTTGATTATCTACATTTTAGTATCTCAGAGGTATACGGAGTAAAGGCAAGCTTCCACTTGTAAAGTGCAGGATGATAAAAGAGGGTAGCTTTCTGTTTATGAGTCCCCACAAATTACTGGCCCTCAATCTGACTGTAAGCTCAATATCATTTTGCTTCATAACTATCTCCATGCCAACGCCACTGCTCATGTGTGGATCAATATCTGGTGGAATTTGGTAGTCAACCAACATCTACTTTAAAGAAAGTTCACTTTTATCTCGCATTGAATCACATTTAATTTCTGAACTCGCCTGTTAAATTTGTGTGCTCATTTCCTTAGGTGTGCACTGAAATTTTCTGGGCGGAACCATTTCTCTTTATCCTTGTGTGTTTTTTTCCCCTAATATAATCTCTAGACCCAGAAGTGATGGGGTGTTTTTTCATATAAATTAGGAGGACCACAGACTTAGTTTTAATTTAAAAAGTATTCACAGCACTAATCTTAAGTGCCAGGTCTGTGTTCATTCCTTCTTAAAGTTCAGTTCAGTGTGGACATCATGTCTGTAAGGAATCTGAAGCTGAGCAATCATGCATTGTGCGACACCTCAATGCACACTTCATTCCTTGATTCAAGAAAAGTGACAATTTCAGGCATCAGATTTAGAATATTTGTAGGATCTTGCCTCAATTTAAACACTGCACATCAGAATGGAGGGTTAGTTCATAGTAGCTAGGATTGAGTTCATTGATTAAGGATTTAAACACGGAGGACTGAATGACTCTAGCTTAAATCAAGTTTACAATCTTAACTTTCATTTATTCACTTTTCTTATGCACTTTACTTGCTGTTGCTTGCTGGTGGCTTATACGTGGTAATTGACAAAAGAGGAGAAATCAGCATTATGTCTAGAAAATGCAACAAAGTCTGCATGAGAATTTTTCAGCAGCTGTGTAAGAAATTGGCTGTGCAGTCCAGAAAATTGAAGCTCTGTTCAGAGTGTTACCTCAATCACCAAACTAACTGAGAGACATAACTCTTCCACAGTATCTCAATGCAAGACAGCATTAATGAAGGAACAACACAGCCATCAACTCAAGTCAAACAAAGGAAAATAGCAGTTAGATCTCCTTCCTTCTACTGGAGAGCCCCAGTATTAAAATGGTGCATATATAATTTATACATAGATAAATTAAACTTACTCCAATTTTGGGGGACAACAGCAACTTGCATTTTATAAATAGACTTATAGAGTGAAATCATCCCAAGTCACTTCACTAGAACATTATTCTATAACAACTGGCTTCAAACTGAAGGAGCTATTAGGACAGGAGGCTCAGCATTTGGTAAAAAAGACAGGCGTCAAGCTGCATTTATAGGGGAAAAGAAAATAAATAATAAATAAGCACTTTGGACCTAGATAGCTGAAGAAATGGCCACCAATGGTGGGAAGGGGAGGTGGGGATGTACAAAACTAGATTGGGAGTAAGCTAAAACTTTTGAAGGGCTGCAGAGGGGGTGAGGGCTGTGGAGGAATTTGAACATAAGGATAATAATTTTCAAATCTGAGTTTTGGAGGACTGGTAGAGGGGATTGTCTGAAACTCCAAATCCTAAATTCAAAATGCGATCCTTGTTCAAAATCACTCCTTCACGATTCCTCAGGTAAAGAGGAAAGGCAAAATTTCACTTCTAACAGTCAGCAGATTTCTTTTTCCTGACAATATAGCATCTTTTGGAAAGAATTAGGATGTGCTACAAAGAAATCACAAGTACAATTCAATCATGGTGTCAGGTAATGTACTGGCCAACATGTTCCAATTGGCATGCACCAATTACTACCGTGATATTATAAACTACAGAAGTGTTCATGGATTGAAAGACTCAACAATGACAAGCTGATACAAATGGAAAGGAGCAGCAATAACTGTGTCTGTGTCTCAACTAACTTTACTATTTGTAGTCTCAATCAACTGGAAAGGAGTGTATATACTGAGCAAAGACAGTATCAGCCGCATCTATAGCATGTAGTTCCCTCCCATCCAATATCAAGTAGTCCACTCGTACACGGCACAGTGGCTCAATGGTTAGTACTGCTGCCTCACTGTGCCTGGGACCTGGATTCGATTCCACCCGCAGGCAACCGTCCGTGTGGAGTGCACATTCTCCAGGATATGATTGGATACGGTAAGGGGGGGTGGGGCTGGTTGCGATGCTCTTTGGACTTGATAGGCTAAATCGCCTGCTTCCATACTGTAGGGATTTTATATCTATTCTATATCTACTGGCTGCCATGGTTCACACATGAATGATCACCAGGTGTGAAACTTCAAGAAAATTATGTTGCAGCAAAGAACATGAATCTTTAAGAACAAAAACTATTATAAATTATGGTGAGGAAAAGTACTCCTAAGTAGGAAGCAGCTTCAGTAAGCACTGAATTAAGACAGGTACATTATGTTCCGGTTATAGTTTCAATTAATCACCTCTATCTGGTGCCTTCTTACATAAGTGACAGGAAGTCCAGATACTGCAAGTGACTAAATACACCACTGTGAATAACTGATACAGTGGGGAATGTTCAATCTTATTATCTCTAGAAACACCACCAGCACCTCTTGGAAAGTATTCAGTTAAGACAGCCACACATACCTGTTGAATTTTCTTTGAAAAGTTCTTGTTAGACTTTTCTAGTAGGACTTCAAATCTGTTGGTACCTGTTTAAAGAAAGGAAAGACTTATGCAACAAATGAGATTTCAAATAATGCCAGTAATGATTTTTCAGCTCTCTAGATTTATCTAAGTTTTTAAGGTCTACCTCCAATTATGTCCCTACAACACTAATTTAGGTTCTAGATAATGAA
Organism: Ginglymostoma cirratum; assembly: GCA_024137785.1. NCBI lineage: Eukaryota > Metazoa > Chordata > Chondrichthyes > Orectolobiformes > Ginglymostomatidae > Ginglymostoma > Ginglymostoma cirratum. The sequence goes on from JAHRHZ010000133.1 coordinate 4,981,619, forward strand.
CAAGCAGATCTGGAGTTTCTACTTTTTGGTTGTATTTTTATTTTGTGGGATTCCTTCAATATTTGTATAACCAAGTGCAAAATCTAAATTGCACTTAATTGACTTTCCTTTTCAAAACTGCCCAAATGTTAACTAAGTAAGCAACTCTACCTCCTGTGTTTTTCTTTTATGTATAGGATTAGCACTGTAACCTGCATTTCAATAAACTTTAACAGTTAATGATATGGAATCCTCCTAATATGTTCTTCAAACTGTGCATTTTGAAGATTTATTTTTGTATTCTGTGTTTGGAGAGGTAATTTGAACGATGTAAATTCAGGGTTAACTATTGATTGTTACAGATCAGTAACGATGGAAGGAGTAATTGTTGGAAACATATATACAATTCTAAAGTCTTCATTACTTTTTTCAAATAAAAATTACATTGTTGACATTCCATTTTGGATCTCTATTCCTCCAGGCTGCTCCATGGATCAGGAACTCAAAAAATCTCCATTCATTCCAATTGATAGGTGCAAACTTTGGAATACAATAGAAACTGAGCACAGATTAAATATAGATATATATTGTACATATACATTTTCGGTATGACAAAAATCAGATTTACTCTGTGGCAGGCGGGTCTACTGAAGTTCAATTGAATTTTCTGTGGCACCACTCCAATTTCCTGCTGAGATGACATTCATACTTTAGGAAGGATGAATGAAGAATTACAGCCACAAACATAATGTGCAGCACCCCCTGGATTAGACTACCTAATTTGAGAGTATCCGACAATAACAATTTATTTTAATTGATACTTCCCTCGCGCTTGTAGGTTACAAATCAAGAGCACACTAAAGCAATGTGAAAAGAATAGTCTGGGTGGAAAAGTTTGAAATGATGCAATAGGTTTGCTCACGTCTTCTGTCCCCCATTTTACAGAAATCAGAAAATCTTGCACTATATTGTGAATTTAAGATTGAATGGTCTACTTACCTAATTCCTTCTTGATCCTGTAGAGGAGGAGATGTCCTGGCTTAGTGCCGACAAGAAGCCTATCCTCTATGGGGGAAATAGATGAATATAATAAAAGTTGAGTTATACATTAAGGATTTGAAGTTACAAAGTATTTGAAAAACCCATCATCATAGACTACAGGGAACTTCTATCCTGAAATGCTCACTTACAGATGTGCTGTTGCTAAGATTCATTGTTATAGCACACATATTTGGTGAATGAGAACTGCTCCCTCTAGACTGGACAATTATGCAACAACTCAAAAGTTTCCCAGAAGGCTGAGTCTGAGTCAGCTCCTTTAGACAGAAGCACAATTTGGCCACAAACTACAAAAAAAAAAGGACACGAGTACTAATCCTTTACTTCCAATGTTGTTCAGTTCTGAGTAAGGGTCACTCGACCCAAAAGGTTAACTCGGACTTCTCTCCACAGATGATACAGAGATGCTGAGCTTTTCCAGCAACTTCTGTTTTGTTGTTGTTCACTTCTTTCTGCCTAATGTTCTAAGTTCAAGGACTCAAGCTACGCCTATCACTGTCAGTACGTACAGACATATACAGTAAAATTACTCTGGGCAAAAAGCACAAAAGGAAGGACTGAATTGATAATTTTGACACTGGTTTCAAAGTGCAAGTGGACTCTGTGAAAATTTCACAAAGTCACAACAAATTTCACTATTTGTCAGCAAACCTAGCTACAGAGCATGCATTATTCAAAGACAACTAGGGACAGACAATAAACATATGTCTTTCCAGATACTTTCATATGCCAGTAAAGAAAATAAAAATGTTTGGCCATTCTCAATTCTCTTCTGTGAGATTTTTCACAATTCTCATCCGTGGCTCATTTTTACCACTTTTGCTGCTTTGTCAAAATGACATGAGAACGACACACTAAAGTCTCATGTGCATAATTACACTTCAGGACTTGTGCCTTCCGAACGTTGTAAAGGCTTTGGGAAGTCAGGTGGTGAGTTGTTTGCAGAATATTGTCTCTAACATACTCTTGTAACCATGCTATTTATTTACAGCTTCTTGTCAATTAAAACCCCTCAGAACATGAATGGTAGGTGATCTCATTATGTTAATACTGTTATGTCAAAGGGGACTGTTAGATTCAAATCAGGAACTGAAACCAATGTCTTTAGTCTTTCCAATATTTAATTGGATGAAAAATCTGCTTGTCTAGTACAGGATAACTAAAAACATAGCAACAGTTCTAGAGTTGAGAGTTAGTGAGGAGATTGAGCCAAAAGTATACATGAAAAGTAATGCCATGATTTCAGATGATGTTAATGAAGGGCAGCATGTAGACAAGAAACTGCCAAGGTGCAAAGATAGATCCTCAAGGAACATCAAAAAGATTGATGTAGGAGTAAGAGAAAAGCCAGTGTAAGTGATACTCTGGTTATGACTGGATAGGTAAGAGTGGAACAAGGCAAGAACAATCCCATCCAGCTGATGAGGATGGTGTAGTCAACAATGTCAAAGGTTGCTGACTGTTCTCAATCAATGACAAGGAGAAATTTACCATTTTCAGTCACAAATTTTTGCTTTTGTTAAGAACAATTTCAGTTGTAGATGCAGAAACCTGATTGGAAGGATTTGAAATTGCAACTCTGGAAAGATGGATTAAGATTTAGGAGGCAACAACATCTTCAAGGATTTTGGAGATGGAAAGGAGATTGGAAATAGCTACTTATTTACAAGGATAGCGAGGTCAAGGGTTTTGTTTAAAAAAGAGCAACAACTACAGATTTAAATGAGAGAGAGACATTTGAAAAGTGAACAATTCGTGGTTCAGAGGTAGGGGATGTTTTGCTGTTAGCAGGTTAGTGGGAACACAGTAATGGGAGTAGAAGTTGAGTCTCATAGGCAAGATGAACTCAGTGCCTTTGAGGGAAAGTAGGAGATACACTGGAGAAAGAGAAGTTCAGGAATGTGGTGAGGCAAGGAACTTTAGAAGAAGTTTAGCCTTATGGACTAATGGAAGTGAAAGTCACTTAGTTGATCAGGTGGCGCCGACCTTAGAGACAAAAATCTCCACGAGTTCCATTACATGAAGGCAGAGCTGGTGTGAAAAGGTGTTAAAGCCAATGGTTTGCAGAATAGAAAGCTGTGAGTTACCTTTGCATTCAGTGTGATTTTAGAATTGTGGCTATTTTTAGCAGGAAAGCACAAGATCAAATAATGCCTTACCTGGTCAAGTGAATGGCTAAACATTCATCACATCCATTCAAGCCTGTGTACTGTTAGACTTTTGAGATGACAGCTCGACCAGGGGAACAGCCAGGGTATGAGAGAATATTATTTACTGGGGACAAAGGCATCGAAGGTGGAAGTGTGGTAGAGCAAATCAGTAGCTGCAGAAATTGTGGTGAATGAACTGCCAAGGTTAGTCAGTTGAGGTTTTTAAAAATACAAATGAACTGGTGGGTATTATTTTTCAGGTGCACATATGAGAAGTAGAGCTGAGGCATAGGAGGGAAACGTGGGTGTAGACTGATATGGGGAAGTGATCAGAGATGGCGTTATCAAGTCCCTTTTAACATCTTAACCATCTCAATTTGATCACCTTTAATCAAAGGAAAACCAAGCGTAGTCTATATATCCCTGTCCTTCCTTTTGCAAAAATTGCTCTGAATTGAATATGCACAGTACTCCTTCCTAATTCAATGTATCCTTCCCGGGCTGCGGTGCCAGAGTTGAGCACTGCACTTAACCAAAGCTTTGAACAACTAGCATAATTTTAGCCCTTTTTAATTTTTCTATAACTGACTTGTGGATTTTGTACGTAGACCCCTAATTCCTTCTGTAGCAGAATTGTCACAGTTTCTTACGATTGAAGATTGATTTATCATCACGTGTACTGAAATACAGTGAAAAGCTTTGTTTACGAGCAGTACGGGCAGGTCAGAGCAAGCAAAGGATGTATAGACCAAAAAGACTTAGAGGCATACAGGTTACATTATTTGAGGCTAGAGTCCACTCAACAGTCTGATAATGGCCGGAAAGAAGCTGTTCCTGAACCTGCTCATGCGTGTGTTCGGGCTTCTGGATCTTCTGCTTTACGGAAGAGATTGCAAGAGATCATTACCAGGGTACGATGTGTCTTAAATGATTTTGGCCACCTTTCCGCAGCAGCGAGCCATGTAATTTGAGTCCACGGATGGAAGGCTGCCTTCTGTGATGGTCTGGGCTGTGCACAGCACATTCTGTAGTTTCCTCCAGTCCTGGGCACAGCATTGCCATAACAGGCTGATATGCTTCTGGACAGAATACTTTCAATGGTGCATCTGTAGAAGTTGGTGAGGAACCTTATGGACATGCCAAATTTTCTGAGCCGCCTGTGGAAGAAGAAGCGTTGTTGCACCTTCTTGACTGTCACATTTACGTGGGAAGTCCAGGACAGGTCGTTGGTTATCATCACTCCATGGAACTTGATGCTCTTCACTCTCTCAACCTCAGTTCCATTGATATGGATGAGGCGTGTTCTCCTCCTTTCTTTCTGAAGTCGATGATCAATTCTTTAGTTTTGCTGATGTTGAGAGACAGATGGTCTTCAGTACACCACATCACCAAGCCCTCCAGCGCCCTTCTGTATTTTGACTCGTTGTTGTTGGATATCCGTCCCATTACAGTGGTGTTGTCAGTGAACTTGTAGGTGCTCGTTTGGAATTTGGCGACAGTCGTAGGTGTACAGGGAGTACAGTAGGGTGCTGAGGGTGAAACCTTCCGGGGGGCTCCAGTGCTGAATATTATTGTGGAGGAGGTGCAGTTACCTATCCTCACAGAAAGCTGAGGATCCAGTTGCAGAGGGTGGAGTCGAGACCAACGTCATGCAGTTTTGAGATCAGTCTGGAGGTGTTGAAGACGGAACTGTAGTCAACGAGCAGGAGTCTGACTAGGTGTCTTTGTTGTCCAGATATTCCAGGGATGAGTGCAGGGCTAGGGATATGATATCCTGTGGACCTGATATGTCGGTAGGCAAACTGTAGGGGATTGAGGCAGTTGGGAGACTGGAGTTGATGTGGGCGATGGCCAGCCTCTCAAAGCACTTCATGACTATTGCAGTCAGACCTATTGGGTGGTAATCATTAAGGCACACTGCATGTGTTTTCTTGGGTACGGGTTGATGGTGGTCTTCTTGAAGCAGGTGGGGACTTTGAATTGTAGGAGGGAGAGGATGAAGATGTCAGTGAACCCCTCTGCCAGTTGGTCTGCACAGGATCTGAGTGCTCCGCTGGGGACAACGTTTAAATCCGTCACTTTCCTTGGGTTGACTCCCAGGAAGACTGATCTAACTTCTGAAGCGTTGAAAGAGGGAACAGGGATGTTTGAGGCTGTCAGGCAGGTGTCACCATGCCAGTGGCAATCTGCTCAAACGGAGCATAGAAAGCACTGAGCATGTCAGGGAGGGATGTGTCATTGCCTCCCATCTTACACTGTTTCATTTTGTATCCCGTAATGTTGTTTAGGCCTTGCCATAGATGGCTGGAGTCTGTTTGGTAGGTCTGGGCCTCTAACTTGGTCTGGTACAGCATCTTGGCCTCTCTGATCATATCCGTATTGGTCCGGGTCACACAACTTGAATGTTGCGCTTGAATATAACGGATTATTATACGGGGTGTGATAGCACTGGAGAGGGTGCACAGGAGTTTTGTCAAGATGTTGCCTGGGCTAGAGGTTCAGTTAAAAAGAGAGATTACATTGACTGATGTTGCTTTCCTTAGAGTAGAGGAAATTGAGGGGGGACCTGACTGAGATATATGAAATTGAGGGAAATTGACAGGGTAAACAGGAAGAAACTTTTTCCCCTTGATGAAGGGACTGGGGGCACAGATTTAAGGCAAGGGCCAGAAGGTTTAAGAGGAGATGTGAAGAAAAACTTTTCACCCAGAGGGTCATGGAAATCCAGAGCTCATTGCCTGTAACAGATGTGGACATGCGATGCCAAGGCATACAAAGATCTGAGCAAAGTACTGGAAAATGGGATCAGAATAGTTAGGTGGTCGTTTTGGGGTGGCATGGATGTGATGGGCTGAAAGGCCTTTTCCCATGCTGTAGATCCCGGTGACTATTTATGAAATATTTTGACTTATCTCGTTAGGTCCAAAGAGGAAAATCTCATCTTCCCCAATAGCAAATTCCATCTGCCACATTCTGTCTAGTCTTATCATGCATTTAAATTTGCAACTCTGCTCTCACCTAGACTATTTAATGAGTCACCTAAAATAATGTCATCAAACTTGACTAGATGAGTTTCTATTATCTTTCCAGGCTCCACAGCAATGCTGCCACATCTTGTTGACATTCACTCTCAAAGCTGATACATAAGTAACTTGATTACTTGGGAAAGATAGCTAGATGAGTTTTCTACAGAGTTGTGAACACAGCCCAGTCCATCACACAAGCCAACCTTCCATCCATTGACTTCATCTAGACTTCTCGTTGCCTTGGAGAGGCTGCCAACATTAAAGACCCCTCCCACCCTGTTTACAATCTCTTCCAACCTCTTCCGTCAGGCAGAAGATACAAATTATTAAACACACATACCAACAGGTTCAAGAACAGCTTCTTCACCTCTCTTATTAGACTTCCGAATGGACCTCTCAAGTTCCAAATCTAATGCTGATCTTGCTTTTTGTGCACTTTCTTTGCAGCTGTAACTTTGTATTCATCAGTGCATTCAATCACCTATTATCTGTGATTGTAATGATCTGCCTGTACTGCACACAAAACAAAACTTTTCACTTTACCTAGATACACGTGACAATAATAAATCAAATCAAATTCCATAAGTGGTTTTGATCAGATACTGAAACAGTCCGTGTCCACATGCTGCAAGATGTGAACACTCAGGCTTGGACTGATATGACACAAAATCCCTAGTATGGGAGAAGGTCATTCGGCTCATCAAGTCCACACCAACCCTCTGAACAGCATCACACTTAGACCCACAACCTACCCTATCCCTGTAACCCTGCAATACCCATGGCTAATCCACCTAATTTACACATCCCCAGACACTACGGGCAATTTAGCACGGCCAATCCACCCAATCTAATATCTTTGGACCATGGGAGAAAACTGGAGTACCTGGAGGAAACCTAAATAGACACAGGGAGAATATGGAAACTCCACACAGTTGCCTGAAGGTGGCAAGTAACTTTTCACCATACAAGCGCCAGGCAGTAATGGAAATCTAATAACTCTTCTTGACATGTAACAACATTTACGAATTCTGAATAATCAACACTGAATTCTCAGCCATCAACCCTCTGGGGTTAGCATGGGCTAGAAACTTAACTGTACCTGATATATAAGTACTATGGTACAACTGCAATTCAGAGACTAAGAATTCCGCAGTAGTTAACACATCAATGACTTCCTGAAGCTTATCCAGCACCTTCAAGCATGTCAGCAAAGAGATGGAATACTTTGGAATATTTGCTGGGATGAGTACAGCTTCAACAACACTCAAGGAACTCATTCCAAGGTAAAAGGGGAAGCGCACGAGGCATCTCACCCATCATCTTAATATTCACTCCCTCCATCATTGGCACACAGTGGCATCAGGATACATCATCTAGAAGACGAAATGCAGCAACTCACCAAGGATCATTCAACAGCACTTTCCAAATCCATGAACTCTACCACCAGAAAAAACAACGGTAAATGATGCATGGCAACATGACCTGCAGAAGTACCCCTCCAAGACACAGGTGATCTTGAGACAGAACAGCACATGGACTGCAGTGGTCCAATAAATCAGCTCATCACCACCTTCTCAAAGGCAATTAGAGATGAGCAACAAATACCGGTTTTACAAACATGAACAAATAAAAAAAGCTGTTAAAACAGAACCTTCCTTGGCCATGGTATTATCCGAAAAGGGGTTTCAGAGACCTCTGGTGCCCAGATGCCTTCCCAACAGTTCCAAAGCTATGATGAACTGGTTATTCAGCTCAACACAACTATTTCTGGTATACTCCTTTATTTATCTGGGTAAACATTACTTCACCTCCAAGTAAATCAGTGCAAGCGAAGCTCTTTGGGATAGTTGTGTGATCCAATGGACTAGATCAATAACAGGCACTTTGTTCAAGTACAGGTTAAGCACATGGCTACTGAACAGGAGTGATTGATGCTATCAATATTTTCTTATGACTGACAAACATTGTCACAATGAAAGATAACGAATAACAAATGGAAAAGGAAACACACATCACCCTCCAGAGATGTAAATAGTGAAACTGAAAAGGGCAAAACAGGACATTGTTTTTTTCAAGATAAACCAGAAACAGGCTCTACCCAAGATGAAGAATTTGCTAAACCACTCATCGAATTATAGAATCCTGACAGTGTAGAAAGAGGCCATTTGGCCCAACAAGTCCAACACCGACTCTCTGAAGAGTACTCCACCTAGACCCACCCCTCCCCAGCCTATCCATGTAACCCTGTATTTGCCAATCCATTTAACCGACACATCCCTGGACACTATGGGCAACTTAGCGTGGCCATCACCCAACCTGCACATCTTTGGACTGTGGGAGGAAACCGGAGCAATCAGAGGAAGCCCACGCAGACAAGGAATGTGTAAACTCCACACAGACAGTCGCCCGAGGCTGGAAGTGAACCCGGATCCCTGGTGCTGAGAGGCAGCTGAACAAACCACTGAGCCACCTTCTTGAGATTTTCGCTTCAATTTTAGGCTGGTTACTCTGATGTCATCAATCGGCGACAAAAACTTTCCCGGCCCCTCCCCCAAGGTATGAACCCAGTTTTTAATCGTTGATCGGTTCGTAAACGTCGGTCCTCCAATGTCACCTTTCAATTTCGGCATCCCGAAAAAGACCCGGTCCCATTATTCCGGAATCCACTCGCCTTTCCTCCGTTAAGCCGTAGCATCCACCCGCGTCGCCATACGTACGATTGTCTAACACACACCTCGACAGACACAAATCGCCCCTTACCCCAGGCCGCTATGCAATCGATTTGCAACGGCAGCTTCTCCAAAATCGGCACCGGCTCGTAAGCGTCGTGCATCGCGGCGACGGAAACCGCCCGCACACAACAGCCAGCGGAACAAACTCGGAGCAGCAGCTTGGGGCGCACGCGCGCTGCCGCTGGCCGAAGTGAGCGCGCGCTTAGTCCCGTGACTCTCACTAACCGCTCTCGCTTCTCGCGCGCGCTGCC
>JAHRHZ010000133.1:4991215-5063594 GCA_024137785.1 Ginglymostoma cirratum
GAGATGCAGTTAGACACTTCTGGAGCAGTTGGGACTTGAGCCCAAGTCTCCTGGTTAAGGGACATTACCACTGCGCCGCAATGGCCGTTGATGGGTGGAGGGGTGTTGCTTGAGGCTCAAATTTAGGTCCTTTACATTCTAACCAAGGAGAATGCGAAGTCGAGAACTGTCTTCAGGTGTAGACATCAATGTATTTATTGCACCTTATATGCAACTGTAGTTGGGGAATCATAGATATACAAGGCACTGACATATAGTGCCAAGTACGAGTTCAATTTCCATAAAACCATCGTAAATTGGAACAGGAGTAGGCTATTTGGCCCTTTGGGTCTGCTCTGCCATTCAATAGGATCATGGTTGATCCAACGTTGCTTGTGTCCACTTTGCTGCTTTTTTCCCATAATCCTTGATTTCCCCTACTGATAAAACATCTATCCCAGCCTTAAATATACACAATGACTCTACGCACACAGCTCTGTGTCAAGGAGTTCCAAAGACTCCGAATCCCGAGAGAGAAGACATTCTTCTGCAGGGCAGCTTGGTAGTTTGCACTGCTGTTGCATAGTGCCAGGGACCTGGGTTCTATTCCACCCTCTAGGAATAGTCTGCGAGGAGTTTGCTCATTCTCCCGTGTCTGTGTCGGTTTCCTCTAGATGCTCCAGTCTTCTCCCACAGTCCAAAGATGTGCAGGTTAGGTGGATTGGCCATGGGAACTGCAGGATTACGGGGATAGGGTAGTTGACTGGAATACTCTTCAGAGGGTTAGAGTGGACTCAATGGGCCAAATGGCCTGCTTCCACACTGTATGGATTTCTACGATCTTTAGAGGACTCTTCTAGAAAAACAGTAGCATCTTGATCTCTGAGCCGGGGGCCTGGGTTCAAGTCTCATGTGCTCTGGAGGTGTGTAATATCTGTACTTTGCCCTCTAGTTCTAGACTTTCCCCCACGAGGGGAAACATTCAGCATTTACACTGTCAAGCCCTTTCGGAATCTTATATGTTTCAATGAGATCATTTTGCATTCTTCTGAATTCCTTTCTCATAATGTAATCTCTCCATATTGGGGATCACCCTAGTAAACCTTCTGTGAACTGCCTCCAACTAATCAATATCTTTCCTTAAATACAGGGACTAAAACTGCTAACAGTACCAAGATGCGATCTCACCAGCACCTTGTACAGTTGCATTAAGACTTTCCAACTAGTATATCCAAACCCCTTGAAAAATGTCAACATTCGATTACTCTTCCTAATTACCTTATGCACCTGTGTGCTAGCTTTATGTGCACAATTACCCCCAACTCTCTCTCTGTTGCAGCTTTCTGCAGTTTTTCTCCATTTAAATGATATTTTGTTCTTTTGCCCTCCCTTCCAAAATAAACTTCCCATTTTCCCATGTTATACTCCATTTGCCAACTTTTTGCCTACTTACGTAATCTATCAATATCTGTCTAAATTGTTTGTGACTTCTTCACAACTTTCCACCTGTTTTTGTGTTGTCTGCAAATCTGGCTATAATACATTCACTTCCTTGCAGTACTCAACTGGTAAATGGAAAAGTCCTGAGGAAAATTGATGTACAGAGAGATCTGGGTGTTCAGGTCCATTGTTCCCTGAAGGTGGCAACGCAGGTCAATAGAGTGGTCAAGAAGGCATACAGCATGCTTTCCTTCATCAGACGGGGTATTGAGTACAAGAGTTGGCAGGTCATGTTACGGTTGTATAAGACTTTGGTTCGGCCGCATTTAGAGTACTGCGTACGGTTCTGGTCGCCACATTACCAAAAGGATGTGGGTGCTTTGGAGACGGTGCAGAGGAGGTTCACCAGGATGTTGCCTCGTATGGAGGGCGCTAGCTATGAAGAATGGTTGAGTAGACTAGGATTATTTTCATTAGAAAGACGGAGATTGAGGGGGGTCCTGATTGAGGTCTACAAAATCATGAGGGGTGTAGACAAAGTGGATAGCAAGAAGCTTTTTCTCAGAGTGGGGGACTCAATTACTAGGGGTCATGAGTTCAAAGTGAGAGGAGGAAAGTTTACGGGAGATATGCGTGGAAAGTTCTTTACGCAGAGGGTGGTGGGTGCCTGGAACACGTTGCCAGCGGAGGTGGTAGACGCAGACACGTTAGTGTCTTTTAAGATGTATCTGGACAGGTACATGGATGGACAGGGAGCAAAGGGATACAGACCCTTAGAAAATAGATGACAGGTTTAGACAGAGGATCTCGATTGGCGCAGGCTTGGAGGGCCGAAGGGCCTGTTCCTGTGCTGTAACTTTCTTTGTTGTTTGTTCCTTGGTCACAGGTCACCAACCTGAAAAAAGAACCCCATATCACTGTAATAGACCAAAGATAGAAAGGTCAGCATGTGAGAAGTCGGAGAACTGAAAAGGAGACTTTTAGATTGACTTTTCCTTTGGCTGCCAATTTGTTTGGAGTCATACCGAACACAGAGGAAGATGATTGTGGTTATGGGAGGTCAATCATCTCAGTGTCAGGACATCATTGCAAGAGCTCCTTAGGGTAGTGCCCTAAGCCAACTATCTTCAGTTTCTTCATCAATGACCCTCCCTTCATAAGGTCAGGAGCAGGGATATTCACTGAAGATTATGTAATATTCAGCTCCATTTGTGACTCTTCAGATACTGAAGCAGACCTTATAGATATGCAGCAAGACCTAGACAACATCCAGGATTGTGCTGATAAGTGGCAAGTAACATTCATACCACACAAGTGTCGCACAACAACCATCTCAAGCAAGAAAGAATCTAACCATTGCCCCTTGACATACAATGGCATTACCATCACCGAATCCAACACTATCAACATCCTGGGAGTTACCATTGACCAGAAACTGAAGTGGACCAGTCAAAAAAATAAATTTGGCCACGATCAGGTCAAATGCTATGATTTTTGTGGTGAGAAAGTTGCTTTCTGTTTACCTAATGCCCATCTACTATGAGGCATATGTAAGGAGCGTCATGGAATTTCTCCTCTTGCCTGGATGAATGCAGCTCCGAAAACACTCAAGAAATTTGACATGATCCAGGACAAAACAGACTGCTTAATTGGTACCCTATCTACCATCTTCAACATTCTCTACTTGCATCACTGTGTACAATGGCAGCACCTTTTAGCTTTTACAAGATACACTGTAGTAACTCACCAAGACTCCTCAAACAGCATCTTTATAAATTAACAACCTCTGCCATCTAGAATGACAAGGGCAGCAGACACATTTGAACACCTCTACCTGCAAGTTGCCCTCCGTCACCATCCTGACTTGGAAGTATGTTGCCATTCCTTTACTGTTGCTGAGCCAAATCCTAGAACTCCCTTTCTCCCAGCACTGTGGGTTGGGTTTGATTCCAGCCTCGGGCGACTGTCTGTGTGGAGTTTGCACATTTTCCCCATGACTGCGTGGATTTCCTCTGGGTGCTCCGGTTTCCTCCCACAGTCCAAAGATGTGCAGGCTCGGTGGATCGGTCATGCTAAATTGCCCGTAGTGTTCAGGGATGTGTAGATTAGATGGGTTATAGGGGTATGGGTCTGGGTGGGATGCTCCAAGGGTCAGTGTGGACATATTGGGCCGAAGGGCCTGTTTCCACACTGTACTGATTCTATGATTCTATAATACAGGTTTATGACTTGAAGTTGACTCCAGCACAGATCACACCATTCCTTTCGTTTACCCTACATTTAAAGATACAGTCCCAAACAGAGCCCTAAACAATTTGAAATTCATCATTTAGCTTCTTTTTCCAAATAATTTAAAGAACAATCAAATTGACCTTGCTGGGAGATCAAAAACCTATTGGACTGACTTCAGGAACTGCACACTCCAACTCACTCAGACTGTAGAAGCTGGCTTCTGTTAATGCCAAGAGGTGTTAGCAGAAGGATGATGCTCAACAGCAGACCTTTAGAGATGCTAAGGCTTTAAAATAAAAGCATTATTGAAGATGCTTGAATACTTTATAGTTAACTTCAGTTGTTTTAATATAAGATGTTAGAAATCATATTTTGTGCATTAGAAATTTCAGGAAAAATATAGCACGCTGATTGTCTGGTTCATCTGTTTTATGTTCTGACTACGTGTTCAGAATTGGTTGTTTTTGAAAATCTTTAAACATTTCTCATTGATATTGTTGAAGACATTTTGCTCATATTTAATTGTTAGGAAGCCTGTTTTTCCTTGCAAATGCTTTATATTGAGATAATCATCAATGGCCAGTGCTGAAGTTCAGGGAAGTAAAGTGTCATGCAAAGCAAACACTTCCTGCTGCATTTCCTATCAGTTCTGAAAAGAATATGCCTACACACAATTATGATACAGGCAAATTACACTATAACAAACCTTCTAGCAGAAAAGTTCATAAAGGTGTGACAATAAGTTGTACCTGCCAAGCCGAAACACTGGGACTTCATCCGTCATGGGTGCCTAGTTGTTTGCTAGCTGGTCAATGGCCTTCTCAAGCTCAAACAAAGCTCAATGTCAACAGATAAGATTGCAATATCAGGGTATTCTTGTTGGCGGAGTTTAACAATTTGTTGCAGTGGAATAATGACAGATTTGAATTTAATATTTTATGTTAAATGTATACTGGTATACACTGCTTCATGTTATTCCTATTTTCCTTCGGGCATGTGGAAGGGAGGGTTGGCTGGATGGCTTGTTTGCAATGCAGAGTGATGCCAATGGCTTGGGTGCAATTCATACTCGCCTGAGGTTACCATGAAGGTTCTCCTTCTCATCCTGTTCCCTTGTCTGAGGCACGGTGACCTTCGGGTGGAACCACCACCAGTCATCTCTCTCTCTAATGAGAGAACAAACTTATGGTCTGGTAACACTGTGACGACCTTGCCTGTTACTTCTCTCAAGGTATGCTATCTCTACCTTTACCGCAGAAATCTTTCATTCCATTTAAAACAGAATATATTGGAAATATCTAGGAGGCAGCTTCTGTGGAGAGAAATGAAGTGTTGGAGAAACTCAGCAAATCTGACAGCAATTGCAGAGAGAGGAACAGAGTTAATATTTCAAGTTCATGACTTTTCTCTAGTTCTGAAGATCTTATTCTTTTGATTAGCAGAAGCCAATTTCAAAGTATGTCCTCTTTTGTCAATCTGTACATTGAATATTGAAATTGTAAGGAAACTGTAGAGTGGCATATTGTTGATTTTCACTGTTGGCACCTGTTACTGAGCTGCATTTGTTGGTTGTCATGCCAAGGGTCCTCAGTTGACAGGAGATGTGACCAATTTCCTCTTTCACCAGCTAGTGACCCTGTAATGTGACGAGTAGTACTTAGCATCTTCATATCACACTTGCAAGTATCCTTAAGGCAGAGGCTTGGGAACCTAATGGCTGTCTTGCTTTGGCTACCATATACATGTAACAGTCATTATTCCTGTATATGTGCCTGATCCACTGAATCTACCTCTGTTCATTCACTGTCAACATACTTGGGAATCTGCTTTTGAAAAGACTGCCATATTTTTAATTTTGTTCTGCCAGGAAATACCTTCAATATGCAGCAGTTAGTAAAGATGGTAATTACTGAGTATTTCATGACAGCTGTAAATCATTAAAGTTTCATAGCCACACAGCAAGGTTTTGAGAACACAGACACTGTAAACCATCAACTTGGCCCCAGAAGTCAGCTTGTGTTACTGCATACACAAGCTGGCCAAATATGGTAGCTTTATTTCCTTATACATGTATTGAGCTCTGCATCAAAGGCACATTTTCACCCGGAGTCCAAAGTAGCAGAATTTACTATTTCCAATCATGTCTGTGTGATTGGGTGGAGATGCAAAACTTGTCTATGACCATGTTTTCTTGATGGTTAGCCAGGCACAGTATAACTATAGGCACAGGAGAAACAGTGATTGAGTTTCCGTAGCTGAGTTTCCAGATGGCAAACTGGTATATCATTGTCAGAAGAGAACAGTTCTCTGATCAGGACACCATATGTTTTTGTCTTTGTTTTAAGTCTTGATAAAGAATTGTTGAGCTTGCTTTTTAGTTCATTATGCAAACTGATTGCTTCTATAGCTGCAAGGAATGCGAAGGTTAGCAGCATGCAGATGAAACCAATGATTAGTGGATAGGATACAGCCTAGTTTCACTTCATTCTTCACTTTAAAACTGCCGGAGGTGGAAACATCAAACTATACAGTGCAGTGCATGTTTTCAAGGAAGGAGCAGATCAGACTGAGGGACTCTGATGGAAAGTCAATTTTCCCTCAAAATTTTGTTGAGCTGATGGTGATGTATATTTTAATGAGAACTATAAAAGTAATGGATTTCTCTTTATAGCTGATAAATCAAGATGTTTGTGATAGATCAGGCAACACAGAAACCACCGTGTTTCCAGGTGCACCAAGTCTGCAAGTAAATAGAGTCTTTCAAATATGATCCAAGCAAAGACGTTCTCTGTGGTGCTAAGGAGATGCCCTGTAGATTTTGCAGTCTCTTCTTGAAATGTTTGTTTTTGCATCGTGAGATGATTTTGATGTGACTCATTTGTAACGGAATAAAGCCTAGCTTCCAGCAGAATAGTTCATAAAGGTGTGACAATAAGTTGTACTTGGCATACCTAAAAACTGGGACTTCACCTTCATGGGTGCCTATCTGTTTGCGAGCTGGTCTATGGCCTTCTCAAGCTCAAGTGATAAGGATTCTTCATCTAACTCATCCATGACAAGAAACTGCAGGAAAGTGGACTTCCAATGCTGTCTGGAAGATATCTGATTCACCGGAATGTAATTGACAGTGGTGTTTGGCCAAGTATTGCACTTATTTCCCTCTGTTGCTGACTACTTGACCATCTACTAACATTAGGAGTGCAACTTTGATGGCAGGCCCAAGCATCCTGCTAATCTCTCTGGGTGGCATTGTGGCTCAGTAATTAACACTCCTGCCTCAAAGTGCCAGGGACCGAGTTCGATTCCAGCCTTGAGTGACTGTTTGTGTGGAGTTTGCACATTCTCCCTGTGTCTGCATGGGTTTCTTCTGGGTGCTTGGATTTCCTCCTCCAGATGTGCAGGTGAGGTGGATTGACCATGCTAAATCACCCAGGGTGTCCAGGGATGTGGAGGTTAGGTGAATTAGCCAAGGGAAATGCAGGGTTAGAGGGATAGGATAGGAGGGTGGGATACCCTGGAGAGTTGGTGTGGACTCGATGGGCTGAATGGCCTGCTTCCACACTGTAGGGATTCTATGATTTATCTGTAAGATGCTAATAATTATTTTGTCATGCTGGAATATGCGCAATCCTTTTCTGGATTTCCCAACTTAACATGACTGATTCTTGATGACTGATTCTATGCTTTATATTGGACTGTGCATGTCCTCTGAAGTGTCCTAGTAACTTTAGAACAATTAGTGGTAACAAATACAATTGTACTAGTCACCCACATCAGGAAATCATGATTATTTCTGAATGAATATTTTGCTAATATTTAGTGAGGTTGTGTTTATTTCAAGACTTAAAATTTTCAAACCTTTCCCATTTTCTTGCTGTTACTGACTTTTCAAAGTTTGTGTTAGTTATTGGATCAAGGAACATTTATGTTTGATACAAAAAAGGTTGTTTTTTTTAATTGAATTTAAACCATACCTTTAGACTTGAAACATAAATCCACCATTTTCTTTCCTCACCTTAGATGTGGAGAAAGTAATTATCTTTGAATGTTACAGGAGACCATTTGGCACATTTCACCACTTTTGATAATTTTTGTTTATTACAAGCAATTCAAAGTTCAGATGTTAAGCCAGATTTCAAATCAATTCACGACAGATACTTTTGAAATTAGGAAAAGGTGCACACGTAGACCCAAAGATCATCTCCACCCTGCCAAGACTTTAGTGAGTTAACCTTTGTTTAATACACACTCGCATGCAGATGTATACAGATAGAATTCACTCTCTCACTCATTTGAAGAATCGAAGGTAAGCAAACTAGTGGGAATTCATTATAAAATCTTTGTCCAAATTTGTGCTAAATTATAAACATTACTTCTGAAGTCCAGGTTCAAGTCCCACCTGCTCCAGAGATTTGTGATAACATCTCTAAACAGGTTGATTCAAACATAAACATTATTTTCAGTAATAACACTTTGATTAAAAGTTGATTGAGAATGAGAAGTTAGGATACATTCAAAAATAGAAATTGCTGGGATATCCAAAGAATACGAATTGACAGTGGCATGAAATAAATCAACCATTTCTTTCATCGGGATTCTGAAGTCATCACACTTGAAACATTAACTCTGCTTTCTTTCCATGGATGCTGCCAGACCTGCTGGGTTTTGCCAGCAATTTCTGTTTGTGTTTCAGATCCCTACCATCTGCAGTTCTTTATTTTATTAAATCAGTTCCCTCTTTACTGATTATTAGCAATTCATTGGTGTGAATTTCTTAGCCACTGTTCACCTTCAGGTACCTCACTTTACTGCCTGCTGTTGCTGTGTGAACCA
Source organism: Ginglymostoma cirratum (assembly GCA_024137785.1). NCBI lineage: Eukaryota > Metazoa > Chordata > Chondrichthyes > Orectolobiformes > Ginglymostomatidae > Ginglymostoma > Ginglymostoma cirratum. The sequence continues at coordinate 4,999,700 of JAHRHZ010000133.1, forward strand.
ACGTGTCATCGGATTAAGAGATAACAAGGTGTAGAGCTGGATGAACACAGCAGGCCAAGCAGCATCATAGGAGCAGGAAAGCTTGACGTTTCGGGCCTAGACCCTTCAGAAATGGGGGAGGGGAAGGGAGTTCTGAAATAAATAGGGAGAGAGGGGGAGGTGGATAGAAAATGGATAGAGGAGAAGATAGGTGGAGAGGAGACAGGTCAAAGAGGCGGGGATGGAGCCAGTAAAGGTGAGTGTAGGTGGGGAGGTAGGGAGGAGATAGGTCAGTCCAGGGAGGACGTACAGGTCAAGGGGGCGGGATGAGGTTAGTAGGTAGGAGATGGGGGTGGGGGTTGAGGCAGGAGGAGGGAATAGGTGGGAGGAAGGACAGGTTAGGGAGGCGGGGACGAGCTGGGCTGGTTTTGGGATGCGGGATGCGGGAGGGGGAGGGAGATTTTGAAGCTTGTGAAGTCCACATTGATACCATTGGGCTGTAGGGTTCCCAAGCGGAATATGAGTTGCTGTTCCTGCAACTTTCGGGTAGCATCGTTGTGGCACTGCAGGAAGCCCGGGATGGACATGTCATCTGCGGAATGGGAGGGGGGAGTTGAAATGGTTCGCGACTGGGAGGTGCAGTTGTTTAGTGCGAACTGAGCGCAGGTGTTCTGCAAAGCGGTCCCCAAGCCTCTGCTTGGTTTCCCCGATGTAGAGGAGGCCACAACGGGAACAGTGGATGCAGTATATCACATTGGCAGATGTGCAGGTGAACATCTGCTTGATGTGGAAAGTCTTCTTGGGGCCTGGGATGGGGGTAAGGGGGGAGGTGTAGGGGCAGGTGTAGCACTTCCTGCGGTTGCAGGGAAAAGTGCCAGGTATGGTGGGGCTGGAGGGGAGTGTGGAGCAGACAAGGGAGTCACGGAGAGAGTGGTCCCTCCGGAAGGAAATGTCACAATCTTATCCCTACCTGAGCACAGATTTTCATCGTTATGAGATGGGCCATTTCCTAACATTTTGATTTCATCTGCTGGTATTGTCTACACATTACATTTTTCATGGGGTGGGCTGGAATTGGGGTCACCACGTCCTGCAGCAGGCTGGAAGCTGTAACCGAGGTAGACAATAGTGAGGCAGGCAATTTAGAAGATCCATTTCTGTTTAATGGGACATGAAAATCAGTAGTAGGCACCTATTTCTTAGGTGGCTAAGACTTAGTGGCTAACACTCTTGCCTCTGAATCAGAACATTGTGGGTTCAAATCCCACTCCAATGATTTGAGCTCATAATCAAGGTTGATACACACCACTGCATTGCTGAGGGAGTGCCGTACTGTTGGAGATGCTGTTTACCAGATGAGACGTTAAGCTAATTTTAAGGGTGGTATGCTAGCACAGTAGTTAGTACTGATGCCTCACAGCGCCAGGGATCAGGTTCAGGTGGCTGTGCAGAGTTTGCAAGTTCTCCCTGTGCCTATGTCTGTGTCGTGTCGGTTTCTGCTGGGTGCTCTGGTTTCCTGTCGTAGTCCAGAGATGTGCAGATTAGATGGATTGACCATGCTAAATTGCCATGTAGTTTCCAGGCATGTGCAGGCTAGCTGGATTAGTCATGGGAGATGTGGGGGTTCGGATATAAGATGGAAGAATGTTCTGGGTGGGATGCTGTTCAGAGTGTTGGTGTCGACTTGATGGGCCAAATGGTTTCATTGCGCACTCTCATGTTGCTATGATTCCTCACCCTTGTGGCCCCTAATATCTTCCCGTGAATCTTTATACCTTCTTTCCCTTAATGGCACCTTATTCCCTCCACACCGTCAACTAATATGGATAGAATTGGAGCCCTAATGATAACAAACATTGGGAAGTCTTTGATATGCTCCAAAAATTGTTAAAATATATAGCTGTTCAAAGCTTCAGTCCTACTTATTGTTCTTAAGCAGAATTAAAACAAAATTCACAGTTGCCTTGTCTGCTGAGCTGAATTGCTGGACTTTAGTGCTCACCCAGGCATTGATAATGAGATTCTAATACATAGCTGCGTTGAATACATTCAGAGTTGAATATATTGAAAACTTTGTAGTGTAACAGATAGCTGAATGTGCATTGCTTTAAAGTTTGAACAGATGGCCGACAATTAAAGGAAATGTTCAAACACTGGGAGAAATTAATACAATAAAAACTAAACTTCAGTACTGTTAATGCAGAAGAGTAATTTATCCATGGGATAAATTATGCACAAAATGGCATATGTAAAATATTTCCCACCTAACAAAAACATAAGATGCAACTGGTAGATTATAATATGCACTGTCACCTATTTCACTTTTTGATTTCATGTAGCACACAATAGAAAAAATAAACACCCAAGATGTTTGAGATATTATGAAAGAAAGTAAATGGTTAGGATGAATTCAGGTTCTCTGACATGGTTTTTGTATGTGAAATGGCATACAGGATGCAATGGGATGAAGGGCCTTTTTCTATGCTGCAACAACTCTTAACATGCAAAGTCTGGAATTTCTTTTTTGTTCAGCTTCCAACCTTTCCAAAACTGGATTCAATCCAAATTTGAGCAACACTGTTTGGAATTCATTCTTTTTGATATTTCATGAGTACTGCTTCACAAACCAAGTACAACAAAGATCATGACTTGGAACTCCAAGTTGATCAAACTGAGAGTGGTATCTTTGAACATATTAATGTAGTTGAAAGTGATCTGGTGATTTGCAAACCAGTTCTGTGGTTATGGATTCACAATTTAAACAAATCCTCTAATTTGATACCAATTTCAATCCTAGCCAGAGGCAACAGGTTGACTGATCAGGGAAATAAAAACATATGCCATCCAGATGCAATGGTTGTACTTATTTGCAGTCAGGGATTAGGTAAATTATTGGGCCAGAGTAGAGGAAGCTTTGCTCTGCAATATAATCTTGATATACTTCAATTCTTGAGAGCAGGTACGAAGATGGAATGCATATAACCGTTGACAAACATACAAGTGCACAAAATCATAAAAATAATCTAAGTAAGTGTGTGTTAGATCCATAAGCTATGATTTAGATTCCATTACTGGAAGGTGGGCAGTTTTAACCTGTAGATGATTATATGAGAGATGGAAGTTACAATCCAGGGAGAAAATAAAGAGATGTGCAATGTTGGAGCAGATAAGAATGATGAGAATCTGACAGCTAAGAAATGGTTTGTGGCTTCCAGTTGGCGAAAGGTACCTGCTCTCAAGAATTGAGTTATATCAAAATTGTATGTAGAGCAAATCTTCTTCTCATCTGGCCCAATAATTCACCTTAGGTGGCTTGCAGTTGGGGAAGGTGCACCTACATGAGAGATTGGAAAATTCCAACAATATAGCCAAGAAGGTTAGACTCACTATTGTAGCCTTTCCATCACACAGCAAACAGAAATATTTGCAAACTAAGTGCAACAAAGTACAGCAGTATTGGATATTGGAGATGTACCAATATTTCACAGATTCAAGTTTTTAACAGAAGATTAAAGAGATGAAGTTCTTCCCTGGGGTTAGATGATGCTGTGGATAGATCAGGACTAATGTGTCAAATGTCAAATAAAATACCGTCCCCATTATTCCAGATGCTTAGACAGAGACACATGGACTACATAACGTGTCAGATCTATATGGTATCTGATGTTAGTCAACAGGTAATCCAAGATGGAGAACAGGAAAAATTATGGCTGTAAGAACCACTCTATTTTTGAGGTATTTTCAGTGTTGGAGCAGTGATCATAAGCTGTCACATTTTTTCAATGTTCTAAAACAAAGATAAAAACAGCACCTTAAAAAAGGAAAAGAGACAAAACAGATACCACGTGAGAAGTGAAAAAATGGAGAAGTAAACCCAGAACAAAAACGAAGTTGCTGGAAAAGCTCTGCAAGTCTGGCAGCATCTGTGAAGAAAAAAAAAGTTAACGTTTCGGGTCAACATTTTGGATCTGGGAAGGGTCACCAGACCCGAAACGTTAACACTTTTTTTTCTCTTCACAGATGCTGCCAGACCTGCTGAGCTTTTACAGCAACTTTGTTTTTGTTCCTGATTTATAGCATCCGTAGTTCTTTTGGTTTTTATTGTGAAGTAAACCTGTACAGCTACATGACCCAGCAGTAAACCTTCACTGCTGACTGCCTCACTATTTAGCTTCAAGTATCTCTGGACATCAGTTTGTTCTAAGAAAAATAGACAAAGAGCAAAATTCACAGCTGACCTTGGAGAAACATGTCTGGGGAAGCTTACAGCAGGGGAGCAGCTAAGTGGCTTTTTTTTTAAAAATGTGTAATGTGAGTTTTTTTTTAAGATTATATTTTATTGAGTTCTGTCTTGATTAAACTTTAAAAGTATAAAATAAGCTGTCCTGGAGCAGTTAGGCGGTGCTATTTTCTGGGTCTGTAGATTATTAAGGTGTGAAGACGGCACTTAGTAAAATGAGGTGTTCTTCCTGGCAGATGTGGGTGCTTTAGGGAGAATTTCAATGTTACTGATGATTATTTCAACCAAGTGTGCTTGGTTGTGAATCCAATTAGATCATATGGATCAGCTGGAGTACCAGTTATGGGTAATGAGGAATTTACAGGAGTCGACAGGGGCTGGGGGAAGGGAGGTGTATGATTGATGGCAATTTCAGAAAGGGAGAAAAAACTGCAGATACAGTCAGGTAGATGGATTGCCTCCTGGGAAAGTAGGAGGGGTAGGCAGGTAATGCAGGAGTCTTCTGTGGCTATCCCCATCTCAGACAAGTATGCTGTTTTGGGAAACGTAGGGGCTGATGGATTCTTAGGGGAATGTAACACTCACAGCAAAGTTTCTGGTATTGAGAGTGGTTCTGCTGTAACAAGAGGTAAATCAGGTTTCCAAGCGATTTAAATTGTGATAGGGACTGTCCAGTCAGAGGTACAGACAGACTCTTCTGTGGCCAATAATGAGACATCAGAATGGTGTGTTGCCTCCCTGGTGCCAGGATCAAGGAAATCTTAGACAGCAGATTATTCTCAACGGGGAGAGGGACTAGCAGGAGGTCATTGTACACATTGGAATTATCAACATAGGGCAAGAAAAGAACAAGGTGCTGAGGAGAGAATATAGGAAATGAGGCTGAAAACGAAAAAATAGGTGCGAGGTTAGTAATATCTGGATTACTCCCAATGCGATGAGCTAATGAGAGAAGGAATAGAAGGATAGAGTAGATGAATGCTTGACTGAGGAGCTGGTGCAAAGGAGAAAGATTAACCTGTTTGTATCACTGGAATCTCTTCTGGGGATAGAGGTGACCTCATAGAATCCCTACAGTGTGGAAACAGGCTGTTTGGCACAACAAGCCCACACCATCTCTCTGAAGAGCATCACACCCAGACCCATACCCATTCCCATTCCCCCACTCCTGCATTTCCCTTGTCTAACCCACCTAACCTAAACATCCCTGGGCCCTATGGGCAATTTAATGTAGCCAGTCCACCTACATCTTTGGACTGTGGGAGGAAACCCACGCAGTCCCGGGAAGGGTATGCAGACTCCACGCAGACAGTCAACCACGGCTGGAATCGAAACTGGGTCCCTCTCGCCGTGAGGCAGCAGTGCTAACCACTGAGCTACCTGTATAAGGAGGACGGATTGCACCTGAATTGGAAGGGACTAATACACTGGCAGGGAGGTGTGTTAGAGCTGCTCTGGAGGATTTAAACTAGTAAGTTGTTGGGAGAAAGGGGATGAGACTGGTGTAGTTAGAAAAAGGAGTGAGTTAAACAGTCAGGAACAAAACACAGAACAAGGTAGGACTGATAAATTAAATGGTAGGTACAGGGCATGCTGGATGACTAGAGAAATTGAGGTTTTGGTCAAGAAAAACAATGAATTATATGTCAAGTACAGACAGCAGGAATCAAGTTAATCCCTAGAAGACAGTATGAGTATACTTAAGGAAATCAGGACAAGTGATAACTTTAGCAAACAGGGTTAAGGAGAATCCAAAGAGATTCTGCAAATATATTAAGGACAAAAGGGTAACTAGAGAGAGAATAGGGCCCCTTAAAGATCAGCAAGACTGCCTATGTGTGAAACCGCTGGAGATTAGGGAATATACTAAATGAGTACTTTGCAACAGTGTTTACCATGGAGATGGTGCTGTAGTAGACAGCCAAGAAGTAACCTCAGAGTACAATAGGACCTTGATCAGAAGGGCAGTTGGGCTGAGGAGTGGTAGATGGAGTTTAATTTAGATAAATATGAGGTGCTGCATTTTGGAAAGTCAAATCAAGGCAGGACTCGTAGGCTAATGGTAAGGTCCTAGGGAGTGTTGCTGAAGCTCGAGAACTTGAAATAAATAGCAACATCTTCAAAAATATCTATATTACAGAGGAAGAGGCACCAGACATCTTAAAAAGCATAAAGGTGGATAAATCCCTGGAACCTGATCAGGTGTACCCTATAACTTTGTGGGAAGCTGGAAGTGATTGCTGGGCTCCTTGCTGACATATTTGTATCATCAATAGCCACAGGTGAGGTGCCGAAGACTGGAGGTTGTCTAATGTGAGAGGTGGTAAGGAATAGCCAGGGATCTATGGATGGGTGAACACGACATCAATGATGGGCAAGTTTTTGGAGGGGATCATGAGGGACAGGATTTACATGTATTTGGGAAAGCAAGGACTGATTAGGGATAGTCAACAACATGGCTTTGTGCCTGGGAAATAGTGTCTCAAGAAGTAACCTCAGAGTACAACAGGACCTTGATCAGATGGACAGTTGGGCCGAGTAGATGGAGTTTAATTTAGATAAATGTGAGGTGCTGCATTTTGGAAAGGCAAATCAGGGCAGGACTCATAGGCTAATAGTAAGGTCCTGGGGAGTGTTGCTGAACAAAGAGACCTTGGAGTGCAGGTTCATTGTTCCTTGAAAGTCTCAGTTGACAGTATGGTGAAGGCGGTGTTTGGTATGCTAGCCTTTATTGGGCAGTGCATTGAGTAAGAGGCATTGATTAGGCCACTTTTGGAATACTGCATTCAATTCTAGTCTCCCTGATATAGGAAGGATGTTGTGAAACCTGCAAGGGTTCAGAAAAGATTTTCAAGGATGTCGCCAGGGATGAAGGGTTTGAGCTAGAGGGAGAGGCTGAATAGGCTGGGTCTATTTTCCTTGGAGCGACAGAGGCTAAGGCATGACTTCTATATAGTAGTTTATAAAATGAAGAGCCAAGGTCTATTTCCCCAGGGTAGCTGATTCCAAAATTAGAGGAATAGATTTAAGATGAAAGGCAAAAGATTGAAAAGGGACCTTAGGGGGCAACTTTTTCATGCAGAGGGTGATGCATGTAAGGAATGAGCTACCAAAGGAAGTGGTGGAGGCTGGTACCATACAACACTTAAAAGGCACCTGGATGGGTACGTGAATAGGAAGGGTTTAGAGGGACACAGGTCAAATGCTGGCAAATGGACGAATTTAGGATATCTGGTTGTCATGGACAAGTTAGATGAAGGGACTGTTTCCATGCTGTACAACTCTGCCTCTGTGGCTAGGTGTTCCTGGCTTGATGACAGAAAGAACAGGTGCACCAGAACTTCCACTAGAGCATTTTCCATCTACCACTACTCGGCCCAACTGCCCATCTGATCATGGTCCCGTTGTACTCTGAGGTTACTTCTTAGCTGTCTACTACGCCATCGATTTGGTGCCATCTGCAAACTTACCTCCTAGGTAATGGCAAAGTGGAAACAAGTTTGACCTGAGCCATGAAATGTGCGATTGAAAAGTTAATTGTTAGTTTTCCACAACCATTTAAATGGAAAATAGCAGAGAAAACAGACTTTCAGAAGAATAGGAAATAATTTTAAATGTTCAACTATGCTAGTTTGAAACATTATAGGAAGATTGAGAACTAAGCTTCTGCATGATACAAATGGATGGAATAACTGATGCAATGAGGTTCTATGAATTGAATCCTGAGTATTGAGATTAGTTGAACTGAAACAAAACATTCTTATAATTCCAACATTCCCACCGACATTAGCTCATGGCGGGGGGAGGTCTTTCATGTAAACATCCTACTTCCAACCTTGCTTTCTTGTCTAATTGATTATTTTGATGACGGGCAACAGCATTCAATTTTACTTTTTTTTTAAAAACTTTTCATGAAGTTGAAAAGACATACTTTGTTAAATCATTGTTCTCTGAATTCAGCAGAATAGACCAACACATGAGGGATAATAAAGAGGGCTTTTCATTGTAAATAAGTAAACCTTCAAAAAAAACAAAACAGCTGTAGAATTTCACCCATTTAATTTTATTTGATTTGAAAACAAGATCATCACAATAAAGCTGCCTTGATAGTTTTACCAAACTTCTCCAATACGAAATTTACAGACTTAATTCTCCTGCCAATTCAAGCTAAATAGGCACTCATTCTGCCAGTACTACTGGCAGTCAGCAACTCAAATCCAAATGTACACGCTAGAAATTACTAAACTGATCTCTTTCCTTGAAATATACACAAACTATCACCAGAAGTATCCTGGGGTCAGAAGCAATTCTCTGGGGTTGCAGAGGATGAGTGGTAATACAACACCTCCAATATACTGCCTGTGTGTTAGTGAGAAACCTGGCACTGGAGTAGAGAGGCAGTCTTGTTTTTCACTTCATTTGGCAAAGTAGGGTTGGAAAGTAAGAAAGTACATCAGCTGGGTAGCTTTGACCTCTGTAACACTTTGCTTAGGACTAGCAGCAGACCAGTTATTTCACTGGAACAAAAAGCATAATTTTACCCAAACAAGACACCTTATTGCAAGCATTAGCAAAATAATTTAGTCATTTAAAATAAACAGAATTGTACTTTAACCACGTATAAAACACCTCTGCCCACCCAACCCCCTGCTTCAGTGAAGTCATGTGACACTGTACAGTTTCGGTGCTTTCTGCAGTCTGAAGAGACCCTCTCCTGGTCAGTGTTATTTCAAGAACAAGTGCAATGTTTTCTGTTCATGTAATGTTTACTCCATTTTTGAAATCTCAAATTTCGTTGTCATAATTTCCTGCAAAAGGAGGAAATCATTAGCAGAATTTTTCTTACCTGTAATTGACTATGTATCTAGTCTGGCTGGTTCTACGCTGGAATGATCCAAAATTAAACATTTTGCAATTTTATCCCCCATAGCCATAATATCTTTAAATTAAAATTTGTGTTTCAAATTAGAGGTGCACAGATTACTCAACCTTGGGTGATTTAAAGAAAATCCATGTTCCAACAATTTATTTTAAAACATTTATTCTAACTTCTGTACTGGTCATTGCTTCTAACCAAGGGGATAGTCTTACTTTTCTGTGCAGACAGAATTATTCATACTTAACAGAAGTCACTCAAATCTCCTGAACCATCTCTACTTGTGCGCCAATGGTTCTAGTACCTTACATCCCCTTCTCATCTTTTGAGTGAATCTATATTTTAAATCTGTGGCCATTATACACTCTTCTGTCATCAGGTACTCAAACCCAACCACTCTTTACTAGTGCAGCCTAGCCAATATTTTGTATTAATTTATAATTACTTCTGTCCTGTTGCAATCCATACCACTATTTTAAAGATCCAAAATTCTGACTGTTATTCTAAGCATTTTTTCCTATTCATTCACGGGATGTAGGTATTGCTGGACAGGGCAACATTATTGCCCATTCCTAATTTTCATTCAGATGGTCGTACGTTGCTGCTTTGAACCATTGCAGTCCATGGGGCATAGGTACACCTACAGAGTTTCAAAGTGTCAAATCCTGCTTGGTGCACAGATCTCAGTAGCTGTTTGACAAGTTTTCGATCTTTCTTTGTGAGCTGAAGTCAGTCCTCCCTTGATATCCATAGATAATATGTAAGATCACTGAATGTATTCAGGAATAGAAACACAATTTTTTTCCTGCCTTCAAATCCCCTACACTGCCTTGTGCCCAAATCCAAAAAGTCAAACTCTGGCTGAAACCAGCTGTTTCAGTGCAAACCAGAAATGGAATGTGGACCCTTCCTGCTTTGTAAGAGGGTGGTTCAAATTGAGCTTTAATTTCCACGAGATTTAATATCATCCTGCTTCCAGAGGAGCAGCAAACTTTGAAGAATTGAAAATATGCAACTGATTAAATCTTCACCCGATGGGTTTAAGACATGGACCTACATCAGGACTGGGTACTTCAATTGAAACTCTACTATTTCAAACAATGACTGACAATCACATTTGAATCAGATTCTAAAAGTGAGCTCAGCTAAATGTAAACTTGAATGCCAGGCATCTCCAGTGTCGAAAAACATCGATGTTCATGGGGACAAATTGCCAAGGCCTACTCAAATATTCAAAATCTGTTACAGGTTACAATGCCACATTCTGTTATGAGCGCATTCCCATTGATATTAGCCCAGTGCCTTCCTAACATTGGTTCAGTGGTTCTTCCTCCTTTGCACCCATATTTTTGATCGCACCACTGACTGCTAAGATTTTTATCAAGTAAAAGGGGGGTCAGTTTAGCTTGAATGGCTGCTTTGCGATGCAGAGTGATGCCAACATCATGGGTTCAATTCCCACACTGATTGAGGTCACTAACAAGGATTATCTTTCTCAACTCTCCCCTTGCCTGAGGGCATGACGACCCTCAGGTTAAATCATCAGTCATATCTCTCTCTAATCAGAGAAAAACTCTAGAGCCAAGTAAGATTATGGCAACTTTACTTTTATATCAAGTAATTATTAGAACACACTTGCATTTATATTGAGCTTCATCACGTTCACATTCATTTAAAATGAAGCTTTGAGATGCATGTTGTTATTTTGCAGTCAATGGAGGTTCAAAGCATAGTGTATCATACAATTTAGTCAATCTGTTTTTGATTAACCAGGAAAGTGGGACACTTTATCAAGCAGTGCCTTGGGATTTTTTTTGCACCAAACAGTGATTTAATGTTTATTTACTGATGACCTCTAACACTGCACTATTGGGCCAGTTAGTTTAAATGAAGGAGTAAAGCTTAAACCACACAGTCTCCTGACTTGAAGGTGAATGCAATACAAACTGAAGAACATATGCTACAAATCCTTCAGTGACAAAACTTCACCAAAGACCAGATCAAATCCCCTCCCAGTTTTATATTTCTAAGAGATTTCACATTTGTAAATTCCTTGAAGGGAATTCAAGTCTATTCAGAGACCTAATCTACACAAACATAATGCCACATCCATCAGCGCAAAGTCTCTCCACACCAATTCCTCTTATGCCAGCAAACATCCTCAAGTATGTGGGTAAACACCCTTGCAATTAATATTGCATAAATCTGTTGTTTACCTCATCCGAGTCTAGAAGTGCTGGAAGTGCACTGAAAAAAAAATTAAAGGTTAATTAAGAAAAGTACAGGAGTATAGCAGAATAATAGTAATGTGGCTATCATCAGTGTTAAATACATGTGATCATACTCTAGGAGGTGTATTTTTTCCCTTTTTTTTCAACCATTTGATCAAACATTGCCTCTGATAAATTGAGCTTCAACATCCTTATCTTTATTTTTTGATTTCTCTTCGTGCTTTAACCTGGGGCTTTGTAACCTTGTTGCCACAGAGTCAGGAAAAATCCCAGGATACACTTCCTGTAACACCACAGTTGCCTGGTTTTACACTGGATTTTCAACCATAGTAGGCATCACTCCTGCCTGTGATCCAGCTATATCATTACCAAGTATAAACTGAATGTCCGGAACCGAAAATTTTTTTATTACTCTTCACTTTTCATCGGACTCGCAACTTCACTTTATATAATGGAACACTGCTCTTCTCATCACAAATTCCACATATTACAACCTTTTCAGATAACACTCCTAAATCCCACTGCTACTATTTTGGGGCGGCACAGTGGTTAGCACTGCTGCCTCACAGCGCCAGGGATCTGGGTTCAATTTCAGCCTTGGGTGACTGTCTTGTGTGGGTTTCCTTCCACAGTCCAAAAACGTGTGGGTTTGGTGGATCAGCCATGTTAAATTGTCCATTGTATTCAGGATGTATAGGTTAAGTTGATTGGCCTTGGGAAATGTAGAGTTACAGAGGGAGTGGTGAATCTGCGTGGGAGGCTGCTCAGATTCGGTGTGACATGTTGGGCTGAATGGCCTGTTTCCACACTGGAGGGATTCTATGAATTACATATTTCCTCATCCCGTATCCCTTAAAATCTTAATTTCTTTATCTGCTCCTCCTGGCATACATGAGTACATCTTACCCTCAAGTCAATTCTTTAGAGATCTGGAATTATCCTCAACCAATCCCTGATCAGGTTGTACATTCTTTTGCAATATTTTAGCTTCCATTGCGCTTGCCTTTACTACTTCAACAAAACTCACTGGCTTATCCTGTTTTCCCATATCTGTCTTCCCAGCGCTTTTTCTGAACTACGACTGCGACTGCGACTTCATGTGGCCTACGTTTTGCAGCAAAAACACGAGCTTTTTTACTTCTCTTTTCTCCTCATGCATTTTCCCTTTCCCACCCGAGACACTTTTTCCCCAGTTTCTATCCCACAGATTAAAATTGATGTTGGAAACCAAACTTAGATTTATGAACCAACTCAATCATCTGCCATTTTCTTGCTAATCTTGCAATCTTAACTCTTCAACATGACTTCTCACTACTTCAGGAAGTGAAGTTTTGAACTCCAAAATAATTGACTAAGATGTTTGATCTATTTCAATGCCCTTATCCACCTATCAAAAATTATTTTGTTTGATCCTTTCAAACTCAATGTACATTTGATCAGGTTCCTTCCTTAGATTCCTAAAACATTATCTGTAGGCTTTGGTACTAACTCACATGCATTTAAGATGGCATTTTTAACTTCATTGTATTCCCCAGATATCTCCTCTTATGGTGAATGCAAATACCTTACTACCTCCACCTAATAATTTTGCTTGAAACAACAATACCATGGTCACCGGCCACTTCATTTGTTTAGACACTTTCTCAAATGAAATGGAAAAGACTTCTATATCCTTCTGGTCAAACATTGGCAATGCTTGGACATATTTAAACAGATCCCCCTCAAAATTACCAAGGCCTCACAAGCTGTTTACTTTAAGGCCTTTTAATAGACAGCTCCCCTCCACTCCACCTTAAAACCTCTCCAAACAAAAAAGCAACAAAATACACCCATTAAAGCCATGGTATCGTCACATAGACCATAGTCAAAAATCATTTTTGCTTTACAAAAGCAAATGTAAAACCACCAGCAAAATCCTGTTTTTTTTCACTTCCTGTTTTTACATCTTGTGAATTTTATGCTGCTAGTCAACTCATCGAAATAGAAAATTGTTAGAAGCACTGACCAACATGGTGCTCCTTCACCGTCTGTATCCAAAGAATAGATTGAGAGAGAGGAAATGACAACTCATTCCTGGCCACATCACTGTATAGCTTTGTTGCTATGATGCCCCACCCTCCCCCAGTGCCTTAATTAGCAATCAATCCCATCTATTTAACCCACCAGCATCATCCATAGATTATACTTCTGGATTTATAACTCCTTGCAACTCATTCTGTAGATAAATTTTGGATTTTAAAGAGTATTGTTTCAAGACTTTAAAAAATTGACTTGGAAAAAATTTTTTTTTTCTTCCCCAGAGAAATGCATGTGCTCGTCCAAATAAAAACAAATCTTCATAGTAAGATAGGTGGTAAGAAACAGTGTAGACCATTTCTGACTCAAGAAAGCAAGCCAAAACTGTTGACGGACTTTGTGATGTTTAATAAGATCTTCCAAAGCAAATTATATAAAAAAGCTCAAACTACAAGAGTTTTGAGGTGAACCACAGGTGACAGCAGATGAAGACTCCAGAGAAATAAAACCATTATTTTCTCTTTAAAAAAGGAGTCTGATCAATTCTTTGTTCTGAATCATTTTACAAGAATGGAAAGGCTGTATAAAAAAAGTCTTTTCTGGTAAAACCATCAAGTTGTATGAAAAATTAAATTCTTACAAGTTACAAAATAACTGCCGTGTATACGATTTTTTTTGTACCCCGAGGAGAAAGTCATGTTGCGTTGTGGTGTGATTAACAGTTTATCCTGACTTTTCATCCATTTTTCCATGTTTTCTTAGCATTAACAAACTTTGTGTCTACGGTGCAGCATAACTACATTTCTGCTGATCATTCTACTATTATATTTTTATATTTGCTTTTCTTTAAAGATTGTATGACGACATGTGCATCTTTGATAAGACCTTGATTTGGGGAAAGACTGTTTTAATACTACTTCTAACAAAGAGAAAACATCTTCCTTACTCTTTCAAGTCAAATTAACAGCTATCTCTATTTGTTGTCATTTCACTCTTTCCTCCTTTAGAGTCATGGTTTATCTCTTCAGAGTTCAAAGTGAAATGCTTGCATCTCTGCCATGGTTGAAGATTACCATGAGAAGTTTAAACATGCAATGCACTAATTTTCACATCAACTCTTCTATTTGTATTTTCAGCTCTTTTCACATTCCTTCTCAATCAGTCTACAGAATTTTAGAATCAATCTTGGTATAATTTCAGCACAACTTCCATATGCTCATCTTTTATTTTTATTTTGTTCTCGAATTAGGAGTCCAAGTTAAGTGACACTACCCATTGACATTCCTGTACATACCATTGCAATAGCTGAATTCGACGATTTTCATAACTTACAAGAAAATTCAGAAGAAGTCGTGTTTTACTTTCTAACCTTTTGTAATGGTACTCCAGTCCTTACTATGTTACTCTGTGTGAAATATACCAATACCATTAAAAGCTACTAATGAAAGGAAATAAGACTGTGATGGATACATTTGAAAGCTTATAGCACAATGGTTAATTTTCTAGCCAGTAATGTAAGTCACTTACACATCTGCCATGGAAGATGGAACGTTTTCTTCAACCCATTTCAGATCTTCATCCTGTGAAGAATGGCAAGAATTTTAAGAATGAAAGGCTAGATTATTAAAATATCATCCTTCATAATGGTGACAAACGTGCTTATACCATCAACCCAGATGTGAAACAGAACATCACGGATATATAGTGAGGGAAAGACAAGTAAACAATAATAACCCATTTAGTGATATCTAAGGTTTTTCAATCCCTTAATGTACTGACTTTGGCATGGTAAATTCCCTAATGTTTACATCATTGTTTTCATCTTCAGCAATTTGGCTTGAACAAAAACTTCAGGATCAAGTTTCACTCCAAGACTTGTTGATCATAGAAGAATATCAACCTGTTGAATCACATTATAAATTAATCAGCTTACTGCTCCAGTATTTCCCAAAACAGGGAAAAAAGTGAGATGATGCAAAACAAACATACCTTTGAAAATTTCCTGAAATCTGACAATGTTGTAGTTGTAATTTACCAATTTGGTATTGTTTTTAAGTTTGAAAATAAAGCTGCCTTTCAATACGCTTAACTACATCCACGGCTGACTGAGTTCTGAGGAAGGGTCACCGGACCCAAAATGTTAACTCTGGTTTGTTCAGAGATGCTGAGCTTTTCCAGCAACTTCAGGTTTTTGTCCCCAAATTTAATTGTTGTTTTTTATATTTTTTTTAATACAGACAGACAGACAGAATTAGGAGCAGGAGTAAGCAATTCAGCCCCTTGAGTCTGTTCCTCCATTTACCATTAACATGGCTGATCTAATCTCAGCCATAGCCCATTGTTCCTGCTTACTCATAACCATTCAATGCATTACTAATTAAAAATCTATCTC
This sequence comes from Ginglymostoma cirratum, assembly GCA_024137785.1. Lineage (NCBI taxonomy): Eukaryota > Metazoa > Chordata > Chondrichthyes > Orectolobiformes > Ginglymostomatidae > Ginglymostoma > Ginglymostoma cirratum. Next base: position 5,015,434 of record JAHRHZ010000133.1, read on the forward strand.
CTCCCGAAATTCACTCAATGTTCTAGCATGCACCACACTCTGGGATAGTGAATATCACAAGATTCATGATCTTTTGAGGACAGTAATGTCTCCACATCTTTAAATCTGTTACTCCTTATCCTAAACTCAGATCTCTCATTCCAGATTTCTCCACAAAAGGAAATACCTTCTCTACATTCACATGGTCGATTTAGGGGAGGCAGTGGTCTAGTGTATTGTTGCTCAAGCCAAATTGCTGAAGATGAAAACAATGATATAAACATTAGGGAATTTACCACATCGAAGTCAGTACATTAAAAGGTATTGAAGAACCTTAGGTATGACTACTTAGATATGCAGTGTGTTGTTAATCCAGAGACTAGGGCGATATTCTGGGAACCTAGGTTCAAATCCTGCATGGCAGATGGAGGAACTTTAAATTTAATGAAAATCTGGAGTCTAGTGATGATCATGAAACCACGTTGATTGTTGGTAAAATCCATCTGGTTCACTAATATCCTTTAGGGCAGGAAACTGTTGTCCTTACCTGGCCTGGCCTATGCAACTCCAGAACCACAGGAACGCGGCTTACTTTCAACTGCCCTCTGTGCAATTAGAAATGAAAAAGTAAATGCTGGCCTAGCCAGCGATGCCCACATCCCGTGAATGAATATTGAAAGAAACCCATTTAATCTCTTTTTACATACCTCAATTGGTTCTCCTCTCATTCTTCTAAACCCTAGATGAGAGGCCTAAACTGCCCAATCTCTCTTCGAGGTAAACAGCTCACCTCCGGAATCAATCTAGTGAATCTCCTCTGAATTGCTTCCAATGCAACTACAGTCCTCCTCAACTAAGTGGACCAAAACTAAGCAATACTCTAGGTGTGGTCTCACTCATGCTTTGTACAGCTGAAGCAACATTTACTTCCCTACTTATATACTCTTCTAGCAATAGATACTCAATTCCATTTGCCTCCCTTACAATCTATTGTACCAGCCTCCTAGTTTTCAGCGATTCATGGACAAGGACACCCAGATCCCTGTGCACAGAAACACTCCAAAGTTTCTCTCCCTTTAGTTAATAAGTTGCCTTCCTATTCTTCCGACCAAAATGGATAACTTAATTCTTATCCACGTTAAACTCCATCTGCCAAATTTTGTCCCATTTATCTAACCTATCCATAAACATTTGTAAATTTCTCATTTCTTTATTTTCAACAGACAACTACATGGCTGTGAATCTGAAGCCATATGTCAACGAGACCAGTAAGGATGACAGGTTTCCTTTCCTAAAGAGCATTCGTAAACCAGATGGGTTTTACAACAATCGACAATGATTACATTGTTGCTATTAGGTTAGCTTTCCATCTAACATTATTGCTCGCCACTGATCCTAGTCTAATCTTGGCCATTCAATAGCAATTGCTTCATATTAATGGTTTCAGCAAACCTGTACTTTGAGCTAGAAAGGGAAGAGGAAGTGTAAGGAAATGGAGTGTAGCTACAGGGTGGAATAGTAACTGAACCATATAAGTGATTGAGAGGGGACTGTGGTAGTACAAACAATGTAACAAGCTTGTTGGGAGCACCTCAGACACCTGCTTAGTTTACTACATTGGGGTTTTACTCATCTCATCCTGGCTATTTCAATTGGTGATCTTTGGAAGTAGTGTATTTTTAAAGTATAACGTAAATGGTGAAGGAATTCTCAAGTAAAATATTAAAGTTAACATATTTGTAATAGTTGTATTTCACTTCTTTTTTCAAGTCCCTCATGCGAAAAGCTTACGTTGCTGTTCCAACAATTTATTATTAAACAATTCATGTTGTGGTGACCATCTCTTCAAAACAACCTTTTAATTACATTTGCATACAATGGATGCCTAGGAGGCAACATTGCACTGAATTTGTGTGCATCATATCCATGAAGAATTAGTTGGTTTCAAAGTCATTACAAAAAGAGATAAGAATAGTGCAGAAGTGTCTAATCTTGGGGCAGGGGGAAAGCCAATTTCAATATCATTAGATAACATCTGGCAAAGATATACTTATAGATAAGTCTACATTGTAAAATAGGAGTTTTAAAGTTTAAAAGTAGTATAGTGAGTTCAGGGCCAGCAAATTCCTCTAAGAGTGAAGGGAAAAGGCGGCAAGTCCAGGGAACCCTGGATGTCAAGGGATAACAAACAGATTGACAAAAATAAAGAAAAAAGGAGGAGGAGGCACATGTCAGGTACAGAGCATAAGAATGCGGAGGTCCTTTAGGAGCATAGTGTGCGTAGAGGGTGCTTAAAAAATAAATTAAGAGGGCAAAGATGGGCCATGTAATATCTTTGGCAGATAGAATTAATGAAAACCCAAAGGTATTTTATAGTATATGAAGAGCGAGAGGGTTACCAGGGAAAGAGTGGGCCGATTAGAGACAAGAGGGGCAATGTGTGTGTGGAGCCACAGGACATGGATGAGGTCTTAAATGAATATTGATCAACTGTATTCACAAAGGAGGAAGATGCTCTAACTGGAGATTTCAGTTGGGATGGTGAGGTTCTAAAGCCCTAAGGTTAATGAGGGAGAACTATTAGATGTTTTATCAGTCACAAGGGTGTATAAATCCCCTGGGTCTGATGTAATGTATCCTGGGCTTCTATGGAAGGCAAGGGAAGAGATTGCTGCAGTACTGACCGACATTTACTACTTGAGCAAAAACAGAAGTACCTGGTGAAATTCAACAGGTCTTGCAGTTGAAAACATTGTCAACATTTCGGGTCTAGTAACCCTTCTTCAGAACTATTTACTACTTCACCTGGCCATGGGTGAAGTGCCAGATGACTGGAGGATAGCTGTTTGTGGTTCCTTGGTTCATGAAGGGTAGTAGGGATAGGCCAATAATTACAAACCAGTTAGTCTGATGTCACTGGTGGGGCAGTTATTGGGGAAAAAATCTGAGGGACAAGATTGTTCAATTTTTGGAAAGACCGAGATTGATCAGGAATAGTTAGCATGAATTTGTTGGAGGGAGATCCTGTCCAAGTAATTTGAGTTTTTCGAAAAGGTGACTATATATATATTGATGAAAATAGTGCAGTTGATGTGGTTTACATAGACTTCAGTAAGGCCTTCATCAAGGTGCCACATGGAAGTGTGGTCCAAAAGGTATGTACCCATGGGATCCGAAACAAATTGGGTACAAGATTGGCTTGCAAATAGGAGGTGAAGTGCGATGGTGGCAGGTTGTTTTTGTGATTGGAAGACTGTGACCAGTGGTGTACCCCAGCTGCTAACACCCTTGCTGTTTATTACATACATTAGCAATGTGGATTTGAATGTATAAGGTATAATTGCTAAGTTTGCAGATGTCACAAAAATCGATGGTATTGATAGTGAGGAGGATGATCTTGATCAGTTGGTAAATTGGGAGGAGCAAAGGCAGATAGAATCTAATCTGGCTAAGTGTGAGGTGATGCATTTTAGGAAGATTAATAGAGGAAGAATTTGCACAGTGAACAGTATTTGTCTAGGGAGGACTGAAAAACAAAAGGACAGTTGGTGTACAAGTTCATAGATCCCTGAAGGTGTCAGCATGGTTAGGCAATGAAGTGAAGTCAGCGTACAGGATGCTTGCTGATGTAGAATATAGGTGCATGGAAGTCTTGTTGCAACTTTACAACCATTGTTTACGCCACAGTTCTGGTCGCCATACTATCACAAGTATCCGATTCCATTAGAGAGGATGCACAGGAAATTCACCGAGATGTTGTCTCAGATGAAAAGTCTCAGTCCCAAGTAGAGAATGGCTGGCTGGATTTGTTTCCCCTGAAGCAGAGGAAGCTGAGGAGTTATCTGATTGAGCTCTTTTTCCCATGGTAGACATGTCCGAGACTAGAAGGCATATGTTTAAAGTGCAGAGTAAGTGTTTTAAAGGGGATTGAAGGAAAATGTTTTCATTTAGAGGGTGGTAGAAAATTGGAATGCACCAGTGGACGGGTGGAGGAGGCAGTTACTCTTGCAACTTTTAAGCAGCATCACGGTGAGCACTTAAAATGCCAGAACATAGTAGGCTATGGACCAAGTGCAGGTTTGTTATTTGTTGGTCTGCATAGACATAGACAGTGGGCCAAAGGGCCCGTTTCACTGCTCTGAGACCCTCTAAGTACTGATTATAGTAATCAGCATATCAACCATGATGGGATATCACTGAATCAAGTCTTAGCTGCTTAAATACTTGTCTACATATGATGTCGATAGACTATAGTTATCTTGCAGGGTTTACTAGAAGGCAGTTAAAAGGAATTCTTGTTAGGACAGGCTTCTTCAACTGGACTCTCCACACTGCATTCAATGATTCTACACTTCAATTTCTATGAAACAAGTTAGCCTTTTCTCTGAAAATAAATCTTTGGATTGAATTTAAAAAAAACAATCAGCCTGGCAAACACATCCTGTCTATAATTATTGACTTCAGAGTTTTGCAGATTGACATACATGTACGTACATTAATATGAAACATTTCTCAGTTACTTTGCTTTAAGTCCATACAATCTCAATACATACGTCTGAATCAACATTGTCTGCCATCTTACTTACCACTTTATTAAGTTTCGCAGAGCCATTAGACTCCGCTTTTGTACCTCTCATCTTCATTCCCTCTGCAAAAGAGATACGGGATACAAATTCCGTAAATTGTACTCAATAAATGGCATCACTTCTTTCTCCATTTCATTTTCCTATTGAAAACCTCTTAATATAATATTGGTGTAAGGTGCCTTGCAAACCAATTTGGAGTTAATCCAATAAATGACAAAAGTGCTCATCATTTTTATTTCCCAATGAATCTATGAAACCCTGCCAAAATTGAAAGCTCTAATTTACTCGATTTCTTACTCTTCCTTTGTTTACTTAATTACACGTTCTACTTTTGACTATGGCTACTAAGTAAATCAACTTTGCTCACCAAAAGCTTCGTTGAGCATTGGTTCTTTCAGTTCATCATCATAATCATCATCTGCCAGAGGGGAAAAAGCAAACCTGTAAAACAAATAGCTTTCTTAATATTACACAAATTTGTGAGAAATTGCTAAGTGAACTGGAGTGCAAAGGAAGGTTTTGGGTGAATGTATACATTTACTGAAAATGTAAGAGATCTTCTCAAAGACAGAGTGCTTTAGCGATTCGTTCCTTGAAATTTCATGTATCACTTATCTGCTGCTAGTAAGTAAGTACATTTTTTCTGTTCACATTCCAATGTCACGTGAATAAATATTGACATTTAGCGTGGAGAAGCAATTTTATCTTCACTGTCTAGCTGCTTAGGTTGTAATTTTTGTAACAAGGATCAAATGTGTGAAATTAATACATAAAACTAAAGATTAGACAAATTTGCCTCCTTGCTTCTTCAGTAAGTACTCTTGCAACAGTACTCAGTGGAATTCTACCACTAAAACAAACTTGAGAGATCTTCTTCAGAACCTCCCCCAAATTCTTTCAATATGCATGAATAAATGAAACTTCAGTGATGTTGTTATAAAATGAAAATAAAAATTAGAACAAGATTAAACTGCAACATTTCATTAATCACATACATAATATACTGTACACATTAAATGCATAATAAGAAATCCACTTCTTCAGCTTTATAGCACAAGATGCTGAAAACATCATATTTTAGCCCGTTACAAAACCTCAAAAACTTAACAATTAAAATGGTTTTTAATTTTACTGCTGTTTTTCCTTCTGGAGTGCTTACCTTACCAATCCTTCTTTACCATCGGATGGGAGAGGGAAAAGCAAGTGTGACCAGCCTTGCACCTGAGACCTAGGTAACAATCTATGCTGGGAGACCTGCTCCCTTAAAGAGAGGTTTATTGCTTTACAGATGATAACCTTGCTAAGTCTATGAAATCAAGACCTGGTCTTCTCAGGTGTACAGACAACCAAAAGCAGCCATCATACTGGTGTTCAGGGTGTTCAAGGACAGTTATAAATCCAAAAATTTAACTCTGTTTCTTCTCCAAAAATGATCTGAACAGTGATCCAGTGATTTTCTATTCTGAAGATGTCCAGCATCTTCAGTATTTTGTTTTAGTTTTTGTTTTGAGGTAAACAATAATTGTGAGGAATCTTAGTTTAGTGCTGAATATTAGTTTGAGAATCCAATACAGCTACTGAACAAATTTCAAAAATACACCAGAGCACTTTCAAAGTATTCCCAATTGTCACTGTAGCGTTTGCTTTGTTTTTACCTACATCTTTAGAGACTGATCATTGGGACACAACATACGTGTGACCCATTTTCAATTGGATAATTGTCTTTTAGTATCACTTCTGTGAAGATGACATCCCAGTCAAAAGTTACATTTGCAGAACAATCACTAAAGAATGAAGAATCAAAGGAGAACTAAACAGACAATAAGTGTTTGGCTGGATGAAGATCAACAAGCATTGTATTTTCAATAAAGAGGGTTATAGGGAGAAAGCAATGAGTGTTCAATGCATGGTTGTAGCTTAAGACAAGACAGAGTAAACTGAGTTAGTGTTCTTGCCTATATTGATAAGATATGAGAAACCTTACCCTCGAGATAGGCCAGGCTTATTCTTATAGGTCATATATCAATCAGATACTTGATTCATTTAGCCCTGTAGTATGATTATACTCAATAAATACATTAAGGTGCAGTCAAAACAAGATTCTCCCAGTACATTTTTGTCACAAATGTTTGAATTCAGCGATTCTTCACTGGGGCAATGAGATCTCCTATTTGAGAAACCCATCCTCTGCTGCATATTATACAGTCTCTACCCTTGCTGTTTATAACCAGCTACCAGACATTGGAACAGGAGGAATAATTCTACTTGTTAAATAAACCCCCCTCATGTCTTTGCCTGTGTGTTACCAAGTTAAAGTCCAGTTGAAAGTACTTAGGAGCAACATATTCTTCATTCTCATCAACACCCCAGTTATCTTCAGCTGAGACGAGAGGGGGAAAACAAATCTAGAAATTTATGCCAAAAAATACACCAAAACCTTTGATTGTTTGCTGAAGGCCTCCACAAGATCATTATGACCAGCAGAATGACAGAAAACAGCAATCGCCAGAATGCATCATCTATCCACCGCTCTCTCCAGTCCTGCATAAAACAGAAGAAAGGAATCAAAAATGCTGCCTGTACATGACTTCATTGTGTTTCTTCTCACTTCCTGATGGATATTCATTAAGTTCTGTATTGTAGTCACTACTAACATCTCAGGCATATTTCTACAGGTGTGACAGCTAACCACCACAAAAGCTTCTCTCAAACACACACAATTACACCCTGTACTGGTACAGTGCCACAAGCATCAACATCACCCAATGACACAATGCTTGGGTGTAGTTTAATTTCTAGTATGTAATATCTGGAATAACTGAGTTTACAAATAATTTATTTTAGTCTCCTCAATCTTCCTTTCTTTCCTTTAGGAGTTGGTGTGAAAACCCTAATTTGTCTAAAATTGGCATGATTTTCTTTTAACCTTTCTCAGGAGATGACTGCAATGATTTAGTTATTCGTTTACATGGGGTCCATAGTGTTTTTACAGACAAAATGATCTCTGTCTTTACTGCATTCATAAATAGCCATCAGGAGTGTGATCTCAAACAAATACTCTCCCACCCAACTTTCTAAGTACAGGAACCATGAAGCCAGTAGTGACACAAATGATTAAAACCAGCTGACTTAACCAGACAAGAAATGGGACCTTCATGTTCATTCAGCTGGAATCATACAGAATTTGCACCAGAGGAACTACTTCACTCACATTTTGCATTCTGTAACAGCAAATGGCATCTGTTTATGGCAAAACAAAACCAAACATCAACTTTTTTTTATACAGCCATTCCTCTTTTGTTTTAGAAATGAATGCTTACTTTCTTTATTTCAAAGGAAATGGAAAATAAAAGAGAACTCTTACTAAAACGACACAAGGCAATCGTCAGACCACACTTCAAATAGTGTGAACAATTTTAATTCCTTTATTTAAGGGAGGAAACACTGACATTAGAGGGTATCATCCTGGGTATGGAGGCATGTTCCTATAAGAGGGGTTCAATACATTAGGCTTGTACTCATTGGAATTTAGAAGAATGTGATATGGCTTTATTGAAACAAAGATTCTTAATGGGCTTGACAGTGTAGATATGCACAGGTTCTTTCCAGCGCTTTCTCTAAATTTCTTGTTCTTCTGCAGAGACCTCTATGGTACATATGTCAGTGGCTTCCAGAGGCAGAATTCAAGCAGTAATCTGACAATGTGCGTGGCACTTCCCAGTTGAGGGAACATTGATTGTTCTTCGACACATGCAAGTGGAAACAAACGGCATAATCTCAGAGTAAAGAGGTTGTCCTTTTAAGATAGGGATGAGGAAAAATTTCTTCTCTAGAGAGTGGTGAATATGTGGAATTCTTTACTGCAGCAGGCTGTTGAGGCTGCTTCATTAAGGGCTGTGACAGACAGATTTTCAATCCAGACAGGAATTGCGGGTTCAGGGAAAGGGCAGTAACATGGAGTTGAGGATCATCAGATCTAACATTATCTCACACAATGGCAGAGAGACTTGATGGGCCATCCTACTTCTGCTCCTACATCTTATGATCTTATTCTAGACGACCTTTACAAACAGTGACAGCCAGTGAAATATACTGCATAATTATCTATCGTTGCTATTCAATGCCAATATGGTTACAAGTCCAATCAATGGGTTATGTAACAACTTCATTGCAGCAAGTAGCTAAGGACTGGAATGCACTGCCTGAGCGTAATGGTGGTGATAGTAGAAGATACAACTGTGGCTTTCAGAAGGAAATTGGATAATTATATTGACAATAAAAACTGTTGGGATATGAGGAAAAGACACGGCAACGAGACTAGCTGAAGTACTGTTCTAGAGAACCGGGACTGAACATGTGTAACTATTCTATGGTTTAGTCTGAACCATGCCACACAGTAAACAGCTATCTTGTCTGGAAGATATTCATTACAGCATTAACAGTGTCACCATGGCTCTGAAATTAATAACCTGTAAAATTATAACTTCAAAGAATAATTAGAATTTTTGAATTGAAAGCCTGTTTTCGACTGTTTACATCACTGAATTTTCCACTATCAAAATCCGTGAGGTTACCATTGTTCAGAAACTCAACTAGAGTTGTGACATAAACACTGTGGCTACAACAGCACATCAGAATACTGCAGTGAGTAACTCACCTCCTGACTCCCCAAAGCCTGTCCACCATCTACAAGGCACAAGTCAGGAGTGTTATGGAATGTTCCCCACTTGCCTGGATAGATGCAGCTCTGACAACACTCAAGAAGTTTAACATTATCCGGACAAAGCAGCCCACTTGGTTGGAATCATATTCACAAGCATCGAATCCCTCCATCACCAACACTCCATAGAAGCAGACTGTGCTATCTACAAGATGCACTGCAGAAATTTATTAAAGATCCTAAAACAGCACATTGCAAACCCCATGACCATGTCCACTTAGAAGAACAAGGACAGCAGATACTTGGGAACACTATCACCTGCAAGTCCCCCACCAAGCCACTCGCCAATCTGACTTGGAAATATATCACTTCTTTCATTGTCACTGGGTGTAAATCCTGAATTCCCTCCCTAAGGGCATTGTGGATCAACCTTCAGCACGTGGACTGCAGTGGTTCAAGCAGGCAGCTTCAGGGCAACAAGGGACAGAAAATAAATGCTGGCTAGCCAGTGATGCCCACGTCATACAAGTGAATAAATAAATTTTCAAAAAATATATAAAATAAATTTTGCTTCAGGTTATAACTAAAGTCCAATCTTAATAGCCTGCCTGAAAGCTAGGCATCGCAGCTATGTCTTTTCTTCTCTGTAGCCAGAACCTCTATGCGAAGCAACATGAATCACTATAACTTGCATTCCGGAAGTCAGCCATTCAGCATCGTATCTGTGCTTCATCTCTATAAAAACACTCATGCTTAACCCCACATCCCAGTTTCTGTCTGTAACTCCAAGGTCCCTCATCCTCAAGCACCTGCTTTTTAAATTCATTGGACATTTTCACATTCACCATGTTTTCCGTTAGGGCATTCCAAATCCTGACAACTCAGTGAAAAAAGAACTTGTCTCTCCTTGGATCTTTCATTAATGATTTAAAATCTATAACATCTGGTTATTGACTCACCTGCCAGAGGTCACAGCTGTTCTTTATTGACTCTAAAGAAAACCTACTTATCTCAAAATCACAATTAAATAATATCTTAACTTTCAATTCACTATTCCAAGAACAGTTCAATTTTTAGAACTCAAAATTGAAGTGCCTTCTTTAAAGCAACATCAACTCAAACATTTCTGGTCTCCTCTTCATTGACATCTTATTTTCATCTTTTGAGGAAATGTGGTGCTAAGTACTGTCCCAACCGATTTATAAACTTCTAACACAATCTCTTTGCTCTCACATTAATCCTATCTTAGAAACCTCATTAACCTTTCTTTTTGAAGGTTGCAAATGGTTCAAATGTCAACTCTACTCACACAAAGAGTATGCATGTGCAAGTGGAAGCCAATATTATTTGGAAGAAACAGAATTTTTTTAATATTCACTATAATAAGTCAGAAGTTTGAAATTAAAGGGAAGATTGACAATTTTTTTGCCAAGTTATTCAGGTAGTGTCTTGGACAGTAACTTCTAAAACCATTAGGAATATTAATAATGCAAAGTTTAGTGAGAAAGCAACAGAGCAGAGGGTATTTACAGAGGGTCTGCAGTGAGTGAGACAACTGATTTAAGTATTCAGCAAGGAGGAAAAAAAAGCACCAAAATGTGTAAAAGAGATGGTGCAAGGGATCAACCAACGCTGCTAACCAATCCCTGGACTGATCTGACATGAGTAGCCATAAGCAATTATGATATTAAGTGACTGAACTTAGCACGGAGAATTGGTCATCACTTTAAAGAACTAATAACGTGAAATATAGGTGACACACTAATTGCGCGCAGCACATGGTGACATCGGCAATGGATGTAAATTAATCCTGGCATGGTGACTGTCACAGCCAGCTGTCATCTTTGGCTCTGTCTGTCTGTGCACATGGAAGGGCACGTGGCTATTTTTTTAGTCTTTTTTCATTAAAGTATCCAATGAGAACTGTAAGATTGTGGCCAATGCTTCTGCTTTTTCTACAATTACTTTTTTTCAGCAAATTATGATGCATTCCAACCAGGTCAATTGCCAACTTTCAGTACTGCAAATATTTTTAGCACATCATCTCAGTTAGTTTATTAAATGTCCATAATCTCCCTTTCCTCTTTTAGTGAAGCCATCTTTTTCCTTTTGGTTTTTCCTTTGGTTCCTCAAGAGGCTCAATTTTCCCCCCACCTTGGTAACTACTTACATTTTATATTTCTAGTCTCTTAGGCTTTTATTTCATTTGCCACCAATCTTTTCTTATAAGCTGTCTTTGTTTCTTGTGCTAACTTTTTTGATTCCCATCTGCACTTGCTATAATCTTTCTGGCTAACAATTCAACCTTGTGGTCACAGTTGCTCTAAATGATCTCCAACTGTAACACATTCCAATTTCCTTATTTTGTTTCCCAGAACAAGATCCAAACAAGGCTTCCTTCCTTGTTGGACTGGAGAATTTTATGAATCAAAATGTCTCCAGCAAACATAATCGGAAGTTAAAATCTTATTGATCCTCAGCACTTTAAAAAAAATCTTTATTCTTTCTAGTGACGTGGACATCACTGACAAATCCAGCATTTGACACACAACTGCCATTGAACTGAGTGGCTGGATAGGTTATTTAAGAGGACACTTAAGAGTCCCTTGTGTGTCAGACACAGCTAAGGACAGCAGATTTTCTTTCTCAAGTGACGATAGTGAACCAGATCGTTTTTTTAAATGAAAACCTAACAGTCGTCATGGTCACCAACACTTCCACAAGCTTTCAATTCCCCAGATTTTTATTACTTGAATTTGAACCAATTATCCCCTGGATCTCTAGATTAATAGTTCAGCGACATTACAGTTACTACTCCACCATCTATATTAGGATAATTAAACCATTATTGCTCTAATTTTGTTATAAAAGTGTTTGAAATTTACAGAACAATTTGTTCATCTCTGTTTGCACCTGTTCGGAGATTTATTTTTGACAAGTTCAGTTAAAAGACATTACAGAAACAAAAAAAGGGAGAATAAGAGAAGACACTGGTAGCTAAAAGGGAAAATCCAAAAGTCTGACATGGGCATATAATAATAGGGAGCTGAAAGTAATGGGGCTGATAAAGAACTGATAGTAGATTTACTTATGGAGGCAGGGGCTATGAATTGAGGCACTAAGAAAGTACTTTGCAACTACCTTTACTAAGGGTGTAGATCCCACCAGGGTCAGTGTGAAAGAGTGGATAGTTCACTTATTGGATGAGCTAAAAATTGATAAAGAGGAGGTAGTGGAAGGTCGGCTCTACTTAAAGTTGAAAGAGTACCAGAACTGGAACAGATGCATTGAGGACAATGAGGGAAGTCAGAGTGGACATTGCTGGTGCTGATCATAATATTCAAGTCTTCCCTTGATACAGAGGAGATGCCAGCAAACGTTATATCTTTGCTTAACAAAAGGGTGTATGGATAAACGTTATTCCTTTTATTAGCTGGGAACTGGTCCTTGCATATGAATGTATGTCACTTCTAGTAAATGTAAATGAACCACGTTACAAGAATGACTGATAATCTTAAATTAGTTATTATGTTCCAGTTTTGTGCCTTTTTTGAATTAATCAGAATCATGGAGAGCTATAGTTCCCTGTTGCTTCCTCTATGATAATGCCTTGGCCAATCAGTAAGCCTTTCTCTTGCAGTATAAGTTGTTGTGGTCACTTGTTACTGATAGTATTTCAAAAATACTAAATAATCAAATGGCTAAAGTGGGAAAAAATAAACACAATAAATATCATTAGAGACTACTTACTAGGAAAAATACCTGGGCTAAAGAATGATATGTCTGTGGACGTGATGGGATGCATCCCAGGATATATGAAACAAGAAGCCAGAGGTAGAGGATGCACTGGTAGTAATATTCCAAGAATTAATAGATTCAGGAAAAGTTCTAGAAAACTGCCAATGTAATGCTTTTATTCAAAAAGGAACGGAGACAAAAAAAACAGGCGTTATAGGCCAGTTAGCTTAACATCTGTCACCGGGAAATGTTCGAATCTATTATAAAGAATGGAATAGCAAAGCATTATAAATACATGATATCATGAAGGAGCATCAACATGATTTCATAATGGGGAAATCTTTCCTGACAACTTTATTACAATTCTTTGAAGAGGTAGCAAACAGGACAGATAAAGCGATCTGTTTGATGTAATATATTTGTATTTCCAAAAAGCATTTGAAAAGGGACAGCGCATAAGGCTATTTCACAGGATAAGAGCACATGGTATTGAGCAGCATAATAGCATTGCTAGAGGATTGGCTAACTAATAGAAGAGAGTGTTGGAATAAGTAGGCGTTTGCAAGATGGCAACCTGTAGCTAGTGGCCAGCCACAGGATCTGTGATGGGTCCACAGTTATTTAAAATATAGATGAATGATTTGAATTATGGAAGTAAATGTACTATTATGTTTGTGGATGACACAAAAATTGGTGGGAAGGCAAGTGGTGAGAATGACAGTCTACAAAAAAAAAAAACAAAAAATACACACAAACAAGTGAGTGGACAAAAGCTTGGCAGATGGAATATAACGTAGAAAAATGTGAAATTATGTACTTTAGTAGAAAGCAGAGGAACTGATTATATAAATGGAAAAAGACTGCAGAAAGCTGCAGTACAGAAGGATTTTGGGGTCCTTGAGCTTGAATCCCAAAAAGCTAGCATAGAACTTCTGCTGGTTAATAGAGAGGGCAAATGGAATATTGGTCTCTATTTCAAACGAAGAGTATAAAGACAAGTCTCGCTAAGACTTTAGAAGGTACTAATTAGACCACACCTAGAACACTGAACAGTTTTGGTCCCTTGACTAAGGCAAGATATAACAGTGTTGGAGGCAGTCCAGAAGAAGTTCACTAGGTTGATCCAAAGTAGGACGAGTTTTCTTATAAGGAGCTTGTACTCATTTTACTTTAGAAGATTGAGAGATGACCTTATTAAGACATAAGATTTTTAGCCAGTTTGACAGGGTAGTTCAGAGAGGATGTTTCTCCTTATAGGAAAGTCAAGGACCACAGGGCATAATCTTCTGAGTATAAGGTTGCCCAGTGAGGACAGAGATGAGGAGAAATTTCTTCTCTCAAAAGGATAGTGGAATTCTTTACTACAGAGAGCTGGACAAGAGTTGTTCAGTGTATTTAAAGTTGAGATAGACAGATTTTCAAATCAGTAAGGGAAACAAGGGTTGGAGGAAAAGGCAGGAAAGTGGAGTTGAGGATTATCATTCTGCCATGATCTCATCGACTGGAGGAGCACATCGATGGGCCAAATGGTCTACTTCTACTCTTGCATCTTATGGTCTGATGGAACTACATTATAATCCTATGCAGCAATTTGTTCCTGCAGCTCACCAAGTGTATTAGCTTTGCTACAGATGTCAGTTATATACAAATTTAATGCCTTTCTCACTGTTGCTATTTTCCTTCGTCTGATCCCTGCAATTTTTGAAATAGGTAAATGGCTGATATAACAGATAATTTCCAAGAGATTAAACTGCATCATAGCGCCTGCTCATCAAGTGGATGCACGATACTGCTGCAGAATACATCTGGTCTATACAGCACTTGAAGTTAGCTATTTACAACATTTAGTGTTGCAAAGTGAGACTTCAGTTATTTCACCCACAAATGCACCTTTTCAGAATCTCTAACTCGATGTATTTGGGAGGAGGATACTACCGTCTGTGAGATGAGATTTAGAAGAAGTGTAAACATCACTGATAGTTATTTTTATAGTGAAATGAGTATTGAAATCAAACACTGCAGTCAGACAATCACTTTGTTAAGAGTATAATTGATGCAAACGTATGTCAACTATGTTAAATCAATTTGTTTTCTTCCAGAATCATTACAGGAACATTATATGGAAATTCAGTGCAATTATTTGAAAATAGTCAAGACAAATTTTGTATATTTCTAAGTACCTCAGTGCTTATACAATGGAAGTGAACTTACCATTGATATTAGACAACTTAAAAAGGTTCTGAAACTGTGCATATTTACTTACCCAGATGGGGATTTTGTTTTTGGGAGCCACGAGACATCTGTACTATAAGCCTATTGATCTTTGCAACATTGGCGTTCTACTGTATCTGATTTTAATGCTGTTTTCAATTCTCACACCTTGATTTACCCAAATCTATCAAATTGGTTTAAACATTCTACAACAGTACTAATTAACCTGAGTGAGAACACTGTTCTAATGTTTTTACAATCCAACTTTTTCTTCTTGTATAAATGCCTCTTCTCACAGAATTGATTCCACTCTCCCAAGAATGTAAAGCTCTCCTTCCTACGTTATTTCAGTAGCCTTGCATTCAGTTGTACTAAATTCTCTTTGTATACTCACCTGTAATTGGCACTAGATGCAATCACAGGACCAGGAAAAGCCATTTGGCCCTTTGACCCCACTCCAGTATTCAATAAGGTTAATCTGGTTGTGGTCTCAATTCCACTTCACTGTCTACTTCCCATAACCCTAATTCCCTTGTTTATCTAACAACATTAAATAAATTCAGTGACGTAGTCGCCACTGTTTTTTGGGGAAGAGAATTTCACAGACTAATGACCTTCAAAAACAGAAAAAATAAATCCCCTAGTTCTAGTCTTTCCTTCAAGGTAAACATCCTCTAAGGATCCACCCTGTCAAGTTTTTCAGGATCTTACACGTTTCAATAAGATCACCTCTCTGACTCTTCTAATCTCCAAAGAGACGAGGCACAACCTGTTCAATCTCCTTCATAATACCTTCATTCCAAATGATTAAGTGAATCCTCAAATTACTACATTTGAAATTGCATTTTTAAAAAATTTTAGATACAGAAATTTTGCCTGAAGAACCTCAACGGCTCCCAAATTTGGCTAGGACTTGTAATCGTGAAACCATTCCCCTTTCCTTTTCAGAACGTCACGCATGATAACCAGTGAATATCACGGTGATACTTTTAACCTGACACCAAAAACCCAACATACCATTCTAAAAATTACATTTGCAGTTCCAGAAATGTCTGTCTATATATCCTTAACTACTGAAGCCCCTGTGATGTGCAGAAAGACATGATAAATGCAATATGATCAGGCAATACAGACTTCGTGTTAGCACATATTTGTTGGACTAAGGATATCCTCTAACATCAGGATGATCCAATCTATTTTACCCAAATAGACTTAGGGCTGATTAGTAAGCATAGAAGATCCAGTTAAAGAATGCCATGCAACATTATGTAAGAACCTTTGGTGAAAGGAGAGGATAGTACTTGGCTACATTATGCTTCGTCTAGAGTCAGTTCACTGCCTTGGACCAAAGCTGAAGTATTGGAGGGCTTGGTTATGTCTGCAGCTGCAGCAAGAAGGATAAGCTGAGGAGTAGCGTGATAGCAATCCCATCTACTGCAAAGTCTGCAGTTCATACTTAAGATATTTCTCAAAAAAAAAAATCAAATAATAATATGGGTCAAGAAGAGCTTACTTACTGATTGACAGTCTGCCAGCCGGAACTTCTTTGTTGTCCAAATAATGAAAAATATTGATGCTAAATAAGAGTAAGAAACGAAAAATTTGGAAGTGAAATATTAACTTTGCAGCAGAACTAGTCTCTTTCTCTACCTGAATTGCCATGGTTAATCTACCTGGAATAATACACTAATCATTTCCTCAACACCAGGAAGGGATCATTTGCATGATATGGGGTAAATGCAATAGTACCCGCAGTTGTGCACAAATTACGTCTCACCTATGCCTTACTACATATGCCAGATTCCACACATTATCTAAGGTGCAATGCAATTCTTAGTAAAAACCTAACAATTTTCAGCAGGCTATTCTACAACTGGAGTTGACTGTTGTCAGCTGAAGTGCGGACACAGAAACATTGGGCATCACTAATGTAAAGATAGCATCTTTTTACTTTCTTTTTTAGTTGCGGACTAAAATGGAAAAGGAGCATTTCAAAACCAAGAACTGGGAAAGGAGTTGTTTTGAAAAGAAGTTGCTGGAACTCACTGCATGTTGTGCTTATACTGCTGCTTTGCAAGCAGTGCAGCAGGTGAGATAAGACTGTACAGCACCAGTTTGAGTGTGATTTGGCTAGCAACAGGTAGCCGATTGGTTTGTGCAAATATGACTAGTCATGTTTGCCAAATGTCATCAACCAGATGATGACTTGGATTGGCTGTTGGGTAGGTGAACTCTTTGGGATGTTTACAAGACAGGGGAGAAACTTCCAGATTGTTGAAGAAGGCGGCTGTGTGTTCTCTATATGTTTTCAGTACAAGTGCCTGAAGAAAGTTAGTTATATTTTCCTACAGTTAGGGAAGCTGTTGCCTTTAAATCAGCAACCAGCAGACTTTGTAATAAATGTATCAATTGCCCTTGCCTTCTATTGAGAAGTGAAAGAATCTGCATAAAGGGAATTGAAGAACAGAAAGTCTTGGGATATAAAACCAATTACTGAATCCTGTGGGTTGGTGCAGTTGAATGGTTTCTCCCGTTCTTTTTCCCCCAATTTCTACCAATTTCTTTTTGTTTGTGTCTGTCTGTATGTGCTTGTAAAGGTTTTTTTTGGAGGGAGGCGACATTAGAGTTTCAACTAGTAGAGCTATATGTTGATAGTCTATAATTTTGTTTACCTATAGTTGGAACTTATTTATTAGTAATAAATAGTATTTCTTTTTAAGAATGGGAACCTGATCACTGTTTGTTGAGCTGATTCCTTCATACATGTGAGTTGGGGATTTAGTGCATTTTAATTAAATTTTAACTTTTGTGGTGAATGCAGGAGTGGTGGGGCTTGAGAATTAGTACACTTTCCCAAGCAGATCATGACACAAAATAGTAATTATGATTGAGAACAGATGCTGATTTTCTTTCATGCTAATTGGAGAGTTTGAAATAACTCAATTTTGCAAGGAACGAAGGTCAGTTTATAGCATAGACCATGTACAAACTTGCAACTGTTCGAGTGCCTTCTATACTGGATAGTACTTACTGCCACTTAACTCCTGGAGGTGTTTCAACTACGTTTAGGTGAGAGTAGCAATAACTACATTTCAGGAGATGAAAGTGCAATTAGATAGCTGGTGTTTTCACAGCAAGTCATGCACTAAACAGATTTTTTTCCTACGATGAACTCTCTGCGCTGGTCAAATTGGACTTTCAAACCCAAGTGCAGTGGAGACATCTCATGGAATTCGACATAATGTACAGAACTTAATTGACTGATCATCTGATGAGTTTATTCTACTTAATACGAATAATATTTATTCCATTAATATGAATACTTAATGTTGTAGGAAATCCCATAAAAGAACTGCATGGAACCCTGTACACTTGCACACACTACTTGCCCCAGATCTTGATTTAACATTAATCCTCCATTAGCTCATTCAAAACACGGGAAATGACAAGTGCATTGTTTAGGCCAGGGTCAACAGACCAATGATTTTGATTTTGATTTTGATTTTTAGACAATACATTTTTCCCCATTTGAGATACATCATGATTGCCCTGTAAGTTAAATCCTTCTTTAGTCAAGAAGGTGGCATAGCTTTGGGTATAATACCTGGTACAACCACTTGAAGAGCCATTTGAGAGGTCAACCTTCAAAAGTCCAATGTTGTACTTGCCAATTCTTCTAGTCAGTTAACTCGGCTATATATCAGTGCTTTGCAAATATATATTACCAAAGTGTGAGCAATTTCCAAATGAGAGTGAATTTCAGAAACTCAGGGATCCAAAGCTACACCACTGCCTAATTAGACCACCTAAGAGGTAACTCTGCAGCAGTTGCATAGTTCCTTGAAAGTGGAGTCACAAGTAGACAAAGTAGTGAAGGTGGTGTTTGACAAGCTTGCCTTCATTAGTCATACTGAGTACTGGAGTTGGGATGTCATGTTGTGGCTGTACAGGACACTGGTGAGGCCACATTTAGAATACTGCCTACGGTTCTGATCACCCTTTTATAGGGAGGATTAAATTTGAAAGGGTTCAACAAAGGTTTACAAAGGAACTGGAGAGCTTGAGTTATGGGAAGAGGCTTTTTCCCCTGGAGCATTGGAGGCTTAGGGGTGACCATATAGAGGTTTATAAAATCATGAGGGGCATGGATAGGATGAAGGTCTTTTCCTATGGTGGATGAGTCCAAAACTGGAGGGCAAAGGTTTAAGAGGCGAAAGATTTAAAAAGGATTTGAGGGGTAACTTTTTCATGCAGAGAGTGATGCATGTATGGAACAAGCTGCCAGGCAAAGTGGTCGAGATTGGTACAATTATAAGATTTAAAAGGCATCTGGATAGATATATGAATAGGAAGGGTTTAGAGGGATATTTGCCAGATGTTGGCAAATGGAACTAGGTCAGATTGGGATATCTGGTCACACGGACGAGTTGGACCGAAGGGTCTGCTTCCATTCTGTCTAATTCTAATGACTCTGTGTGTTTGTATCTTACCTATGACAGCAAAGATGAGTGTGTTTGTGAAATGCCTGTATAAAGAGAGTTTCACAACATTCCTTCTTAGCTTCAGCATCTTCATGGTCTGGGTCAAGCTGATGAAGATGTGTCATCAGTTAAGGAAATGAATGGAAATAAAAAGAAACTCACACTGTTTATGGAAAAAAAAGCAATAAGCATTCTGTTTGAAGAAATGCATCCAAAATAAAAATCAGGATTGACAGTAACTATATACTCATTAAATTTATCACAAATTTAAAGTCACTTTCTTTGGCAGAATCAAATTCAAGTCCACTAATTCCAAATCCCTAATTCTAGAGTCACATGTTATGCTGCATTAGACCGTATGAACTTTGCTTCCAGAGGGGTGCATTTCCTCCACAAAACATACAACACTATTTCCAAGGCCAGTAGCTACTTATTATGCGAGTTAACCAACCTATATGGCTGTGATTTGGAATCACAGTCAAGCCACAATCTATTGTTTTGTACACATTTTAGCATTTGTAGCATCAGCGGTGCATCAAACTTTTCAGATTTTAATAAAAGTTCAGACCTGTAAAATTCTAAAACCTTACAACATGGATGACCCCACACAAAAGAAAATAACAGGATTAAAAAAAACAATTCAACAAGGATCAAAAATTGTTACGAAAATTTACCTCCGGTAGCTGATTGCCTTGTGTAATATGAATGAATAAGCAAAATATACTCAAACCTTGTAGATGCCCACTTGCCTGCAGGCTGAAGTCCCTTTGAAATACCGCATTTTTAAAAGATGTTTACATTCACTAATCATAAAAGCAGGAAACAGAGGTGGATTTATTATTAACTCTGATCAGAGAGCCCTAAATTGCTAGCACCAAACTAAAAAGAACCAGCACCAATTAAAGGCTATAGGGATAAGTGCTTCTAAATTCCTTGTTTCCATGGCTGCCATGTTATCATTCCAAGGATTGCACTATTTACACAAACATTGTTATTAAACTTAATTAGTGGACAGTTACCACCCACAGTAGGTTAGAGATTGAGTAGAGTTAATGATTTACAAACTATATACCAAGAAGAAGCAGGCTTAATAAGCAAATGATCTTTCCTTGCTGAAAATGGAACAGAAATCCTTTTCCCCAGAAGTTCCCATAACCAGAAAGGATATCCACCAGCAAAGGGCAGTGTCGAGAACAGCCAGAGGGATAAAGGCCAGAAGGGCCAAGTCGAAATTCTCCTAAAAAAAAAGGACAGGACAGTCAGATGAAAGCAAGGGAAAGAGGGAGTGTGAGAAAAGACAAGAATTGGGAAATTGGGAAAACACAGTACAGCACAACATGCATAGCAAGCATGCCTTCAATGATTTGAGACACAAAACATTGTATTGAATAGAATCTATACTTAACTTTTGGTTTCACTCCGCTGGCGACTGGGTGGCCACAGCTTTAATTGAGTTCCGATTGGCTGTCTGAACTGATTTTAACTAGGATCCTCATAGATAGTGAGCAAATACTTAAAAACCAGCAGTTTGGTCTCGATGTAAACTGACATTCCCTTATCCAATCCATGTCTTTTCTCTGGCACTTGTGACAATTTAGCTGAGGCATGTAACTTTCCAGATTTAACAACACTAACCATGGACTAATGTTCTAGATACGATTCTATGAAAGACATCAGTCCAGTCTAGTTTATCTTAAATCCTCATTGATCAAAGCAACATCCATCCTGTCCCTTCAGTTCATATCCAGATGGATAAAGTCAGCCATCAGTTGACAAATTTACATCTTTTGGTGGAACTTTTTGGTCTTCCAATATGCTGGTTTTTCCACAAAACCTACTTGTATTCCCCTCCACAGCACAGACCCCACCCTCGCTCACTACTGCAGCTCCCTTTACTCAGCCTCCTTGACAGATTAGACCCTTTACTCATTTATGACAGCCCAAACCTTTACTCAGTCCACTTGACAGCCAGAACTATTTCACTTCACAGCCTAGGCTCTTTACCCATTCCTGCTGACTGTAAATTACATGCTCACGACTGAAAAGCAAATATTGCATCTTTTGACTCTAAGCCATAGAATATAGTGAGGGGGTAACACTTAAATATAACACAAAGGATATCCACCACAGTACACAGGAATCGATCAGGGAGAGACTGATGTTCCCGACCAGAGCCAGAGTAGTTAGTGGTGTCTAAATCAGGAACAAAATAAAGTTGATTTTGAGCTACAATGAGGATACTAAGTGAAGTGCACCTTTCAACCGGTGGAATGACAGATCTATTTCACAATTTGTGATTTTTATTTTACATTCAGAAGAGCTACCACTGGACCTAAATATGGAGTTATTTCATTATCAGACACTATGAATATTGGGTCATTAATGTCAAGACCAGTGGGGACAAAAAAGTTCAGGAGATGAAATGTTTTACTACACAATGAGATACTCAATGGTGAGATAATTGCAGTGCAGCAGAAAACAAGCACTGCCCAAGCAAGCACACAAACAAGGGGTGGAGTCAGAGTAAATCAATTCAGGAGGGAAAACTAAATCTGAGTCAATGTAACACAACAACCCTTCTTAGGCTTTTATAGTTTTAAAAAAAACATGATGGTTTAAAAATGTTGTGATGAGTCCTAGCACGGAACTGACTTCACTAGCCTTTATGACACCTGTCCTGAAACAAATGGATATTTGATATTTTTACATGTTACTTACTCCTGTGACTCGAAGTATCCCTTCAATTGCTGAGAAAATTAGATAGAGAACACCAACACCAATAACTCGGTGCAGCATGGCTCCCAGACGAGGCCTGTGATGAAGAAAACATCGGTCTCAGCATTTGGAGTTAGCAAGAACTGCAGATGCTGGAGTCAGAGACAACAGTGTGGAGCTGGAGGAACGCAGCAGGCTAGACAGCATCAGAGGAGCAGAAAAGTTGACGTTTCGGGTCGGAACACTTCTTCAGATTCAGGGAGGGGGAAGGGAGCTAGGAAATGAATACAGAGAGGGGGGTGGGGCTGGGGAAAGGTAGGTGGGATGGTGATAGGTAAATGCAGGTAGGGAGTGGTGGGGAGATTTTAAAACTGGTGAATTCTATGCTAGGGCCATTGGGCTGTAGGCTCCCAAGGCGGAATATGAGGTGTTGCTCCTCCAGTTTGTGTGGGTGGTGACCAGAAGGTGTTGTTGTTTGTCGAGTACAGAGCACAGATGCTCCACGAAACGGTCCCCAAGTCTGCGCTTGGTCTCACCTATGGACAGGAGGCCACATTGGGAGCAACAGGTACAGTAGACCAAGTTGGAGGATGTACAGGTGAACCCCTGTCGGATATGAAAAGTTTGCTTTGGGCCTTGGATGGAAGTGAGCGAGGTGGTGGTGGTGGCGGGGGGTAGGTGTAGAACTTCCTGCAGTGGCAGGGAAAGGTGCCGGGTGTGGTTGGGTTAGTAGGGAGTGTGGAGCAGACGAGGGAGTCATGGAGTGAGCAGTCCCTGTGGAAGGCAGATCGGGGTGAGGAGGGAAATATCTCTGGTTGTGGGGTCAGATTGTAGGTGCCAGAAGTGGCAAAGAATGATAAGCTAGGTTGGTGGGATGGTATGTGAGGACAAAAGGGAAGTTACGGTTCTGATGCAGTTGAGGGCCTCCGGTGATCAAAAATGCCCTCAACCACATCTCTTGCATTTCCCACACTTCTGTCCTTAAATCCCCTTCCCCCAACAAAAATAAAGATCGAATCCCCCCTAGTCCACTCCCAAAGTGGCCCCCTCTACATCAATGAGAACAAGCACAGACTCTGGGACCATTTCATGGACCATCTGCGCTCTGTACATGACAAACACCACCACCTTCCGGTCACCAATCATTTTAGCTCGCCCTCGTGCTCCCTGGGTGATATGTGCATTCTGGGTCTCCTCCAGTGCCACAATGGCACCACATGCAAACTGTAGAAGCAACACCTCATATTCCGCCTCGGGAGCCTGCAGCCCGATGGCCTTAACATTGAATTTACCAGGTTTAAAATCTCCGCACCTTAGCCTCATCCCACGTCCAAATCTCCCTCTCATCCCCACCTCCGTGACCCGACACAACCTATCCATCATCTTCCCCACCTGTCCGCCCTACCCTTACCATCAACCAATCCCCACCACCTGCATCCAACCTATCACCACCCAACCTACCTTTACCCAGCTCCACCCATCCTCCCTCCTGCCTCCTTGACCCGACACAAACTGTCCATCTTCTCTCCCACCTATCTGCCCCACCTGTCCCACTGACCAATCCCCACCACTCCCTACCTGAATTCATTTGTGACCATCCCACCCCTCTTCTCTCTATTTACTTGCCAGCTCCCAGCCCCCTCCCCATTTCTGAAGGAGGGTCTCGACCCAAGACGCCAACTTTTCTGCTCCTCTGATGCTGCCTGGTCTGCATTGGTTGCCCAGATTCAACAGTACCGCATAATTATAGTAACGCAAGACATCATTCACCAATGTGCAGCCAACTAAATAGTGTCATTAGTGTTTCTCCACAGGGGCAGAGACTGCCATTATGGTAATGTTACTGGGCTGGTAATCCAAAGGCCCAGGTTGAAACAATGTGGAAATGGATTCAAATCCCACCACAGCTGCCAGAATTTAAATTAAGAAAATATGGATCTCTCAGTCATGAAACTACTGCACCATCGATATTCATAAAAACTCACCTGGTTCACAAATTTCCTCTAGGGAATAGAATCTGTCATGTTTACTTGATCTGGCCAGCATGTAATTTAGACCAACAATGTGGGTGACTCTTAACTGCCCTCTGAAATAACATAATGAACCACTCAGTTCAAGGGCAGTTAAGTTTGCATAACAAACTCTGGCCTCCAGTGATATTCACATTCCATGAAAGAATAAACACAAAAGGAAACAAAGTAAAACTGTCTTTTTCTGGATTTACCCATTTCTAGGTCTGTAACCATCCCAGGCTTACAACCTTCCAAGAAATGTATGTTTTTTCAACTCTGGTATCATCAGCATTCTCATCTCATCACTGTTGACTATGATTTTATAGGAGTTAAGCTCAAAGATTTGTCCATTAACATTGTTGCCATTTTCATTCCTTTCAGACCTTTCTTAAAACTTACTTCTTCGACTAAGTTACACACCTCAAAACCCTTTTGTTTCTGTGACAATTTTTGCCTAATAATGCTCCTGTGAAAAACCAGAAAAAAAATTTTCTAACTTTAAAAGAGATGAACAATTATAAGTAAGTACTGTTGTTTCACTTGAAATAAATATGAAGTTTCCTACTTTCCAGACATCCTTAACAGGGCTGAGAATTATTTCAGGTCAGATTCAAATTTAGAATAATCAGAAGTTAGATGAAACAGGGCAAACAAGGATGAGTGAGAGGAGTACAAAGTGCAATCGAGATGCTGGATGTGGTGGGGGATAAGGGAGGGGGGCAGGTCTGTTAAGTAGCCATATCAGGTGATTGGCATCTGAAGAACTGTTCCATATCCAGAGATAGTACTTTCAGGAGATATTTGCACCACTGATGGTCAAATGACAATTCTCAGGAAAGCAAATACTTTTCAGACAGCAGTTGTTCAAGTGGCAAAACTAAAGTCCTACATATATCTAAGTATTTGGGGCTTTCTGAGGAGTACTTACTATCATCTTCACTTATTTTCTTCCACTCAATCCACAATACATGTGTACTTAGATTAAAGTTTGGTTACTGGTTGTTGAGAGCATTGAAATGAAGTTTTGTTTACACTTACTTCACAATTCCATAGCCAAGACTGACTAGGATGACCAGAACACGAGCAAGGGAACGCTTCAGGGCAGAAAGTAATTCAGCAAAAATCACTGCTCCTTGCACTAGATTAAACACAAATTGTGAAAGTGGTAGTTATACTGGTTTTAATAACTCAGTGACAGCACTATGATATCTTCATGTAGCACCTTCAACTTACTGCAAAAATAGGCCATTTGATCCCATTTAGCCCTGCCCTGCTGTCAGTGAGATCACAAATGACCTGCAATCTCACTCCAAACACTTCAGTTTCACTGCTGTGTCGCTTGTAACATGCGGGAATCCAATCTCATTTCTTTTTCCCCATTGAATTGCCCAGAAAACTGAGGTCAATCATAACGATCTAGGAACAACTGTAGACAATACAGCCTCTCAAGCCTGCTCCACCATTCAAACAATCATAGATAATCTTGGAAACATCATGAGCTGCAACATGTTTTGTGCAGAATTTAGCAAGGATGTAGACAAGTTAGTGAAACGGGTAGACAAGTCAGATGCAGTCCAATGAAGAGAAATTTGAACTAGTTTATTTTGGTAGGAAAAACACCAAGAGACAATGTAAAATATAACAGAATTCTAAGTGGGGTGAAGGAGCAGAGGGATTTCAGTGTATTTGTGCAAAATTTATTGAAGGCTGTAGGAGAAATTCGGAAGAATGGTAAACAGAACTCTGATCCAATATTAGGTGGTACATAGAGTGCAAGGGCAAAGAGATTATGTTAAAATTGCATAAAACACTGTTTGGTTTCAACTGTTGTCCAGTTCCAGGCATTTTACTTTGGGATGGATGTAAAGGCATAAGAGAGAGTGCAAAAAAGTTTCATGAGAATGGTTTCAGGTGACAGGTTGGGACTGCTTTCCTTAGATAAAAAAATTGAAAGCTTTAATAGAGGTATTCAAAATCATAAGATCATGGGCAGAGTAGGTATGGAGGAACTGTTCCAACTAGCAGAAGGCCATTTGATGACAAACTGTTTCCACATGCGAGAGGTTATGATCTGGAATGTGCTGCCTGCAAGTGTGGTGAAGGCAAGTTCAATAATGGAGTTCCCAGAGGGAAATGGATTATTAGCTGGAAAGGAAGACGTGAAAGATTAATTGAGGGGAACAGGAACATTGATGCTTAATGACTTGCTTACTCGGCTAGCCAATGCAGACACAGAAGGCTCAGTGGACTCCTTCTTTGCTGTAATAGTTCCATGATCTAACAAGCTCCATAAGTAGGGCTATTAAATAAGGCCATGTTTTAATTTGCAATTTGATATGCACTGCAATGATTACCATGCCCCAAAACCAAGGGCAAAGTAATGTACACCTGAGAATCTGTATTCAATAGTCCTGAGTAACAATACTCAGTCATGCCAAGGTCAGGCAAGATGAGGCAGATTATTAAGCAGATGCTTTTGGAAGAATATTCAGGAGAAATAGTTGAATAGACAAAGGAATGGGTAAAGGTTGGTAACGATTTTTTTTCTCTCCTGCTGGGCTTCGTGTCGAACGATCGTTTACTCCTGCCCCCACCGCACCTTCAGCATTCAAACCAACCTTTCTTAGCTACAATCAGTTCTGAAGAAACTGGATCCGAAACATAACTCAGCCTTCTCTCCACAGGTGCTGCCAGAACTGCTGAGCAACTTCTATTTTTTGTTTCAATTTATAGCCTTGGCTTTCCCATTTCCACTGCTGATTGCTACCAGACCATCTGGAGCCATGGAGCAAAACATCAAGGACTCACTCCATTGTATTCCTACCTTTCAATGTCTCCTCAACATATCCCAGAAACAGCCCCATCAGGACAACATCCATCCACACATATGTAGGCAGATCTAGACTTACTTAATTGGATGTAAACAAATAAAATTGTTTTGCTATTATTTTCCATCTTAGGTAATAATATAATGCTGGACACAGGGTTGGATGAGAGCTGCATCCACTCCCTCAAAAAGTGTGCCACTTAGGCCTGTATACAAAATTGAATTGTGTAAACTGGATGGCGTGGACAAGTTGGGCCAAAGGGCCTCTTTCCACGCTGTAAACCTCTCTGACTCTAGAAGGAAATGAGGAAAGAGTGAATGCAATCTCCTCTGTTGTAAGTGTTATTCTTACTTGCTGTACTGGTGATACAACCTCTTGCCTCTATTAGAGCCAACCCAGCTAGAAGTCTCCCTAGCCATGAGCAACTTTCAGAGAAGATTCATCAATTGAGCCGGAAACCATTCTGTTATTTGGTTAAAAATGTTCCCTACCTGATTGACCCTTGTATCGGATGCTCTGGAACTCTGCATAAAAGACAGCTTTCTCCAGCATTCCCAGAAAGATGACTGCTCCAATCCAGAACTGGATGCGTAGGAGGTCCCTCCAGTAGCATGCAGACCAGACCAGCCAGAGAGCCCCAAACAGCACATACACAATGCACATCACCATGAAAAACTGGCAAGGGGAGACAGTGCAATATCAATTTACTCTGCAGTCTTCACCATCATCAGAACATATTTCACAGATGTAAGTTTATTCTGCTGCACAAACACTGACAAAAATATTGGTATTATCAGCTCTAAAGAGCTGTAACAAAGAATACAGGAGCTGGATTAGACTTCTTTGAGCCTGCTCCACCATTCACCATGAGATCATAGCTCATCATTCAACTCAGAATCCCATTCCTGCTTTCTCCCAATATCCTTTGAACCTTTTAGCCCTAAGAAATATATCTATGCCCTTCTTGAAAATTTTCAATGACTTGGCCTGAACTGCTTTCAGTAGCAGAGAATTCCACAGACTCACCACATTCTGGAAGATGAAATTTCTCATCTCAGTCCTAAATGGCCTACCACATATCCCTAAACTGTGACTCCTGGTTCTGGACTTCCTCGTCAATGAGAACATCCTTCTTGCATCTACTCTATCTAATCTTGTTAACCTTTTATAGATTTCTAGGAGACTCCCCCTCCTTCTAAATTCAAGTAAATATAGTCTTAACATGTTCAGTCTCTCCCCATACATCATTCCGCCATTCCAGGAATACCTCCTTTGCCCTCCCTCCGTAGCCAGAACATACTTCCTCAGATAAAAAGTGCACGCTGCAGAAGACTGCTTCTTAACTGCTTTGGTTCTTGCACTAACATGATCATTCAGTCCCTCTCAGACTCTGCACCGTTACAAAGATTGTAACTCTACTCAAAAAAAAAAATTAATCTGTGCTTGCAAACTATCTCCACATATTCAACACCACCCCCCCGCCACCCCTTTCATTTAAAAGTCCTTGAATGCGTCATCATGCATATTTTTCAGAACTTTGCTTCAATCTCTCCAATCAGGTTTCTTCCCCCATTATAATATCAAAACTTATTTTAATTCACTTGTTAGACATGGGTGTCGCTGGCTGGCCACGATTTATTGCCCACCCTGGTTAACTTGAGAAGGTGGTGGTGAGTTGTCTTCTCAAACAATTGCAGTCACATACTGAAGGCTGACCTACAATGCCCTTACAGAGGGAATTCCAGGATTTTGATCTAACGACATTGAAGGAACGATGATATATTTCCAAGTCAGGATAGTGTGTGTCTGGGAGGGGAACTTGCAGGTGGTGGTATTCATAGTCATGAGTTTGGAAGTTGCTGTATAATGATCTTTGTCAGCCCAAGCCTTGACATAGTACTGACCTTGTTGCATGTGAACATGAACTGCCTCAATAACTGAACATTATGCAATCATCAGCAAACATCCCCAAGTCTGACCTTATAGTCAAAGAAAGGTCATTGATGAAGCCACTGAAGATGGTTTGGCCTAGGACACTATCTTGAGAAACCCCTGCAAAGTTGTGCTAGAGTTACCTCCAATGATCAGAATTATCTTCTATGAGTCAGGAATACTGTAATGAGTGGAGAGTTTGCACTCTGATGGAGTTTCTTGATGGCATTCATTTGAATGCAGTCTTGAGGCCAATGGTTGTCACTCTCACCTCACCTCTGAAATCAACTCTTTCGTCCATGTGTGAACCAAGGCTGTAATGAGGTCAGGGGATGAGCAGTCCTGGCAGAACCCAAAATGGGTGTCACTAAGAAGGTTATTGCTGAACAGGTGCTGTCTGATAGAACTGCAGATAATACCGTCCATCGCTTTACTGATGAGAGAGAGTAGACTGGAAGGGCAGTTAATGGCCAGGTTGGATTTGTCCTGCTTTTTGTGTACAGGGCATATCTGGACATATTTATGACCACAAAAGTCTCAAATGCCTAACATCCAATGAAGTACAACAGAGGATATGTGGAGGGAAAACACCCGGGATTAAACTTTTACTGGATTGACCGTGAAAAGTTACAACTCTCAAACATTTAATGGTATAACTTACCATCATTAGTGGCCAGTCTGCAGGGGAGATGAAATCATATTGCCCTTTCATTTCCACAATCACTGAAAGACATAAAATTCACTGAGCATGGATAACATAGACCAGTCTCCTTCCAGTTCACCCTGATACTATTTTGCAGTCATCTTTCCAATTATTTCAATTTGTAATGTAATTTTGAAGAACAAAACGTAGTACAGAGTTAGATCTAGCGCATCTATCCACCGATGTGCATCTTCCAATGAAAGCTTTTATCCAGTCACCTATCCTCTCTCATTCCAGTTGTCAATCAAATGCTGATGTAAGTCACATTTCTCAAAATGAATCTCCTCCCTCAAGTCAGCGTGTGATTGACTTTCTCATTTCACTAGAAGCAGTTGTGTTTAATTTTTCAGTGAGATACAGAATGCCATTTTATCTCACTGCTTTCAGTTCCATTTGCGCAGAACAACATGAGAAAGGGGACCACGGCTTCATTCAAAACAGTTTTCAACTATGCTCAAGTTAAACAGAACCTACTTGTGAGTGACAGGTGATCTTGCTCTGCTGGCACAGTCTTCACCTTAGCGTTTTCCTCCATTTTACTTTTTTTGGTCACACGCTTAGTTATTTTTGCTGCAGATTCTGCACCTTGGCTCTTCTCTTCTTTCTTTGAATCTTTATGTGATGCTTGTATTTTAATTATCAATAAATACGGCCCATCTTCCCAGCTCGTGAACAAGCCAGTCCTCTGGTTTAAGGAAATACAAACAATTATAATAATGAGAAAATTACTAAAAACTTTCATACTCCTCCCACAAAACACAGAGTTGCATTCTCCTTAGCTTCTGTAATACTTCAAGTAACCTGCTGCATTCACCTTTCTTAAAGTTGTATTTTTAACAAAAAAAACAAACAAAACCTTTCTGCCTCTATGAATTGTTATGGTACAGGGCTGGCGAACCAGACTGAATCTTACTTCCTAACACTGGAGGTCATAACAACATGAAATTAAAATATTCAAATGATCCTCAAAAATGCCCAATTGCTCCTAACCAAGCTTCATGAATAACAGTTAGCAGACACCCAGTTTATCAATTAAACAAAAATTAACAAATTTATCAATACTATAACTTTGTCAGAGCAAAGCTAAACACAACATAATCTAATTGATGTCTATGATTTAAACCCAATCTTCTTTGAAGGTAACTGCCACTCACAGACAGGTAACACAATCAAGGGATAAATTAAAGGAAAAATAAACAAGTTTAACTGGCCATTTCATTTAATCAGTTTTTTAAAAAAATGGCTGCTGAACTTTCATAACGAGTTGCTCGTCAACACGTCAGACTGTACATCTTCCTTGAATTCCAAAGTCACTGGTTAATGAAAACAACTTCCGAATATTGCTGGAGATTTTTACTTATATCATACAGATGGGAGTTCATTTCTCAGGACTTTCAATAATTCAATACAAGCTAGACAGCAACCAAAACTCCATTCAGCAGCTTTCATAACCAGACTGCTTTCTGCCCGAAATTCTGTCTAATCTATGGTTTCTCTTTTGTTTGTTCAACATCCTCTTTGTTTGCCCGATTGGCACAAGCCTCCTTTTGGTTGCCCCTTTTAACATCCAAGCAGCTGCTAGGCCTTGAGCATAATATATTTCAGGCGTTCTTAAAACAATAATTAACCTTTAATGAACTTTCCAGACCAGTTCCCACCAAGACATATCAATTTGTTTGTTCTTTCCTTTATCTTAAAATAAGCTGCTGCTTAAAGTCCAAAGTTCAATTCTCAACTTCACAGTTCCAAACCAAAATGAGAAAAGTAAAGAAAAATACTCAATGAACAATCAAGACAAACTGTTGTATATTTGGTCATATTGGGTCACACTGCAGAAATTGCTCTTCAGCAATGTAAAAGATAGGAAAAAGTAGTTAGGTATTAGATGCACATTTCTGACTGGAAATGAGTTGAAAATGGTGCTCCCCATGCATCAGTGTTGAGACCTTTGCTTTTTGTGCCTTATATAAATGATTCAGAGATGGATATCAAGGACAAAATCTAAGTTTCCTGATGATACTAAACTCAGGAGAATAGTGAATTGCGAGGATGACACTGAGTGACTTCAGAGGGACTTTGATAAGTTGGTCAAGTGGACAGACACTTGGCTATTTCAATGCTGAGAAATATGAGTTAATACATTTTTGGTAGAAGAAACATGGAGAGACAATACAGGCTCAATTGTACAATTTTATATAATTGTATAATACAGGAGTAGAGGAACCTTGGGGTTCAAGTGCATTATTGTCTGAAGATGGCCAGGCAAGTTGAAACAGTCACTAAGGCGGCTTGTGGGATCCTTCAATTTATAAGTGAATAAAAGTAAAGTGATGCTACACCTCTACAAATCATTGGTCAGACCACACGTGGAGTAGTGTGTTCACTGCTGGGCATCTTGTTTAAAGAGTTAAAGCCCTGGAGTGAGTGAAAAGGAGATTTACTATAATAATGCCAGGAATGACAGACTTCAGATACAAGGGAATGTTAGAGCAATTCTCCATAGAGCAGAGAACTTTAAGAGGTGACCTTGTTGAGGTGTTCAAAATTCTGAACAATTTTGACAGGGTAAGGAGGAAATTGTTTCCCCTAGTTAGTGAGTGAGTAACTAGGGCTCACAATTTGAAGATTATCAGAGAGAGAGCTAGGAATTAAATTAGGAGAAACTTCTTTACTCAGAGAGCTGTTAGGATTTTGAATGCAGTAACTGGTAGAATGCTGGAGGCAGATTCCATAGTAGGTTTCAAAAGAGAATTGCATATATATTTGAAAGTGATGAATTTAGAGGGTTACGGAGATATGGTTGGAGAATGGGACTAACTCGTATAGCTTTTTCAGGAGCCGGTACAGCCACAATAGGTCAAATGGCCTCCTTCTGTACTGTAAAATTCTGAGTTTATGAGGACTAGGAGTAGAAATAAGCCATTTGATACCTGCGGTCTGCTTTGCAAATTAATAAGACTATGGTTGGTGTTTGGCTCTACATTAATATCCTTTAGTACTCAAATGTGTGTCTTGGATATACTCAACCAACGATCACCAACAAATCTCTGAGGTTGAGAATTCCAAAAATAATACACCTGAATGAAATATTTCCTCATCTCAGTCCTAAATGACCAATCCATATTATGAGAATGTGATCCTGTGTTCTAGACTCTCTAACAAGGGAAACATTTGCTCTACATTTACAATTAATTTTCTACATATAAAATAGATAATTTCTTATTGCTCCAAATTTCATGGAATACAGGCTTAGGCTACTTAATCCTCCTGGATAGTCCTCTCAGTTCAGGAAAGCATCTAGTGAATTTTCATCACACTCCAAAAAATATATCCTTCTTAAGTAAAGTCCAAAACTGTACACAAATACTCCAAATGAAGCATGAAGGCCCCACATATTTGTAGTCTTAATACTTCACAATGACTTCACGAAGTCAAATAAAATCATACAATTCTGCTGCATTTACCTCAGGTGTAGAGTGTGGAGGTGAAATTGTTTCAATTGTTGTATTATTTTTGTCATCTTGAGTGTTTCCTGGATTCTGAAAACAGAGGGAAAAAAAGTTGTTATTTTCCACAACACCCCTTCTCAATTTCCTCATCTGGTCTTAAAAATCCTTGACTTAGTTTTAAAAAACTCTACACAGCTTTGGTTTAATCAATTCCTCTAGTCCACTCTTTGGTCCTCTCACTCTGACTTCTTGGCCCTACAGGTAAATAAGCCTAAAAAAAAAAAAATTACATCCCTACTCCCACCAAGATACACTACTTGCTGTCTTTGAAAGTCTTGTCAAAATATTTGCTTATGCCAGTGGCTTGGCATCTGCAAAATACCTTGTGAAAGGCATTACCTTGTAAAGCCATTATACTGTAGCTTCTCTTCCCACCGCAGACAGCATAAGTAAGGGAGATTACCAGGCTGGTTTTCCATTTATAGCCAACAGATGTTCAGCTGAGAGAATACCACAATGGTCATGTTAATGGACTAGTAAATCGCAGCTTTAAGCTAATGTTTGAGAGACATGTTCAAACCCCACTACAATTGATATAGTCACTTAATAGTAATGATGATAATGTAACTGAAGGAAGGAAACTTGCTGTCTTTATCTATTCATGAAAGTATGTAATGGAAATCCTACAATAATGTGGTTGAATCCTAACTGCCCTTTGTGATGCCCTACCAAATTAAATCTAATTAAGGATATTGACTTCCCTGTGAAACCAACATCCTGATTCAAGAGTGGGAATATATAGCGTACAAACAAGCCAAACCATACTGAACGTACAACTAAGCATAAAAATTTCATCTTTTCTTTTTGGTGGCCACTTCAACAACCTGTAACCTTTGGACATTCATTAGTTGACTATTTAAAGAGGGCAGACAGTAGCAAGTGGGATTGGTGAAGTCACAGAAACAGCTACTTCGGCCATGCTGTTGTCAGGAAGCATCATTTTTTTAAATTCGAGATAACAAGGTGTGGGGCTGGATGAACACAGCAGGCCAAGCAGCATCATAGGAGCAGGAATTTTTAAATTCATTCATAGTACATGTGTGTTGCTGGCAAAGCTAGCATTTATCATCCAAATCTAAATACCCTGGAGAAGGCAGTGGCCTTCTTGAACTGCAGTGTTGCCTGGGAGGGAATCCCAGGTACAGCAACAGTGAAAGAGCAGAAATATTGTTGTAAGTCAGGATGATTTGGAGGATAATCTGCAGATCATGGGGTTTCCAATTTGTCTACTACACTTGTTCTTCCAGGATTTTTTGTTTTTATTTCTGAAGTGTGGCTGCTCCAAAAAAATTACCTTTGCAACAATGAATTAAATTCCTAATGTGTTAAAACAATGTCTTAAAATGAATACCATAGGCCCAGCTGAAGGCCAAATTACAGACAACCGGCAAGGGTGAAAAGCTCAAGGTAAACTTTTTAGTAGTGCTGACAGAAAGGGGACATTGGGAAGAATGGAAGAGAAAGGGCTTACATTGGGTCTAAAACACCCAGAACATACAAAAAGAAAATCTACTTTTAATTGTACACATGCTGGTCTGCCACTCCAGTGTTTGTACAGCTGCTGGCCTTTTAGTACCTTAATGTGTGCCATTTCTGCCAGAGAGATTTGTGCATTGGGGGTGGGCACATAAACACAACCTTAAATGACTGAACATCATTGCCATACACAATCCATTTATAAACACATCATCCAAATATGCACACCTCTCGTCTATTACCAGTGTTGGATGCATTACAAATCAGTTAAACATAACTCTTATTCTCGATATAGAGCCGCTGCCCTCTTATGATAACATTTATAAAGGAATTAAAAGCCATTTAATTATTAATAGAAACAAAGAAAAGAGGAGGAGTAGGTCATTGAGCCCATTCTGCCATTCAGTACGATCATGGCTGATCCTCTATTTCAATGCCATACGCATGCTCTCTCCCCACAAAAAGATGTATAGTGTTTAAAAAAAAACTAATCCCATGATGCACTCACCTCTTTCAGGGGCTCCAATTTCTTCACATGGATTAAAGATGGCTGGTACAACTGAGAAAGAAAATTGACATTATTACCTTGAAAATAAATTGCAAGGAGATAGAAGTTATGATTCAGTTACTTAAAGCCCTAGTTAGACAAGTACTGTGAGCCATCTCTCTAAATACACAAAGCAGTGGGTGGATTTGTCCCAGATTTGCATGAAATTCACTCATGGAGGTGACCAGAGGAAAGTCATCCCATAGATAGAATGGCTGGAAATGATGAGGAGTTATTCCTTTAACTACAGGCTGGGTCTTTCCCATATATGCTAATAAGTTCACTATCTGCCTATCTGCAGCAGACACAGGAAAGAAACAGCTTGTGATTGAAAGAGCAGCAAGCAGATATTGAGGGAGCTGAGGTCAGGGCTAGGTAGGTGGAACTAACTGCAGCAGCACATGGCCACAAAGAACTTCAATTTGCCAGGATGTAGAGTGCTTCCCCGGATCAAACAGTTACAACTGTTGGGAGACAAATGAGTGCAGTTGAGGAAAGCAAGTGGAAACCTGGGAGTTTGATGAGCAAGGAGTTCTATCTGCCACAGGAAGCAATTTAAGACCAAAACACAATGTCTTCAAGAAGAAGATAGACACAATCCCTCGGACTAGAGAGATCAACGAGTATGGGGAAAAAGCAGGAACAGGGTAACAAGTTGGATGATCAGGCATGATCATATTGAATGGCAGAGCAAGCTCGAAGGGGGAATGGCCTACTCCTGATCTGATTTTGACTTAGGTTGGGGAAGGGGTGGGTATTTGTTTCCTTTTGCTTTTCTACACTTCTTGCCTATAGGAATTAGTTCTAGCTCTACTACAGATGCTTTCTCATGTCAGGCAATCTGGAAGGAGAGGTCATAGATTTAGGATAAGGTGTAGCAGATCTAAAACAGGGACAAGAAGAAATTACTCCTCTCAAAGGGATGTGAATCTATGGAATTCATTACTCCAGAGTGTGGCGGATGCCAGGACACTGAATTGATTTAAGGAAGAGCTGACAGGTTCTCAATTCACAATGGGTTGAAGTGTTGCAGAGGTATGGCAGGAAAGCAGAGTTGAGGCTGAGATGAGATCAGCCATGATCATATTAAATGGCAGGGCTGGCTCAACAGACTGAACTGTCTACTCCTGCTCGTACTTCATAGAATCGTAGAATCCGTACTGTTCAGATAGATGCTGTTTGGCTCATTGATTCTGCACCAACCTTCCAAAGAGCATTGAACCCTACCCATAACCCCACATTTACCATTGTTAAACCACTTAGCCTGCACATACCTGAACACTTGTGTCAATTTAGCATGGCCAATTCATCTAACCTGCACATATCTGGACGTGTGGGCAGAGCACCCAGAGGAAAGCGCACAAACAGCATGAGCACACTCCACACAGCCTGTCACCCAAGGCTGACTTTGAACCTGGGTCCCTAGTGCTGTGAGGCAGTAATGCTAACCACTGTGCCATCGTGCTGCCCATATTATTACAGGTTAAGGAGCCAGCTGTGTGTTGACTATCTGATAAATATTTAGATGCTTGCTCAGGTGATGTCAGTAACAAATGAGTGCATCTGGATTCCATTGTGATTTAGAACAAACATGTCTTCAGGAAGTGTTGAAGTTTGAGCAGCTAAGGCTCACGGTTTAAAAAGACGAGCCTTAAAAATGCAAATAGATGTAAACGGGTATGGTATAGTTAAGAATACGGAGACATGGCTACAGGGTGACCAGGAATGGGATACCGCAGAGATCAGTGCTAGACCCCAGCTATTCACAATATATGTTAATAATTTAGATGAGGGAACTAAACATAATATCTCAGAGTGCAGTTGACACAAAGCTGGGTGAGCTGTGAAGAAGATGCAGAGATGTCACCGTGTGATTTGGACAGGCTGAGTGGGCAAACACATGGCAGATGCAGTAACATATGGATAAATTTGAGGTAATCCACTTCGGTAACAAAATCAAGAAAGCAGATTATTATTTGAATTGCTGTAAATTGAGAGAAGTGAATATTCGACGAGACATGGGTGTCCTTGTGCACCAGATGCTAATAGTAAGTGCGCAGGTGTAGCAGGCAGCAAACAGCATATTGGCCTTCATATTGAGAAGATTCCAATACAAAAACAAGGATGTCTTGCTGCAATTATACAGGGCATTAGTACAGCCACACTTTGAACATTGTGTGCAGTTCTGGTCTCCATATTTGAGGAAGGATGTTCTTGCTGTAGAGGGATCGCCGCAAAGGTTTATCAGACTGGTTCCTGGGGTGTCAAGTCTGATGCATGAACAGACTGGATTAGTTAAGTCTATAATCACTACAGTTTAGAAGAATGAGGGGGAATCCTCTTCAAAATTTATAAATTTCGAATAGGACTAGGTTTGGTTAGATGCGGGAAGGATATTCCTGATGTGGGGGAGTCCAGAACCATAGTTTAAGGATACCGGGTAAAGATTTTAGGACTGAGATGAGGGAAATTTCTTCACTGAGAACGGTGAGCCTGTGGAATTCATACCAGAGAAAGTGATTGATGGCAAAACATTGGGTGTTTTAAAGGAGGAGGTTGGCTCAAGGGATATGTGGTGCACAGTGGTGGTGGTCAAATGTAGGAGGAGGATATTGAGCCCCATGATCGGATCAAATTGAATGGCTTGAGGGGTCGAATGAGCTACTCCTATCTTCTCTGTTTCTATGTTTGTGAGCTGGTTACTGAACTAGACAGTGACACATTGGGGAGAAGAACGTTAACTAGGCAGTATGTTCCCAG
Source organism: Ginglymostoma cirratum (assembly GCA_024137785.1). Classification (NCBI taxonomy): domain Eukaryota; kingdom Metazoa; phylum Chordata; class Chondrichthyes; order Orectolobiformes; family Ginglymostomatidae; genus Ginglymostoma; species Ginglymostoma cirratum. The sequence goes on from JAHRHZ010000133.1 coordinate 5,053,571, forward strand.
AGGCAGGATCTTCTAATATAGAAGATGGTTATAGAAACATGTGACACTAGAAAAAAAACTCTGCTACTTCTCTGATTTTGGATACGATTCTTGTTCATCAGTCCCTTGGGATCATGAATGCCTTTCTTCCACTCCAACACTGGGTCCTGAGCTGACTAAACAGTCCAAGACTGGATCAACTTTCCCTGTCACAGGTGGGGCAGGTGGTGTCTGCTGATGCTGCTGGGTGAAATGCTTGGGTTTTTGCACCCTCTTTCTGTTGTTTGTGTTTGGCCTCCATATTCGGTCTTTAGGAGACACTCAAAATGGTAGTGTTCTTTTCCGATTCTTTTTCTCCAAATTGGGTTGCCTTGGGTTAGAGAGTCCTACCAGTGACAAGCCCAGTGTTTGGAGCTGGTTTTCAGGCATGCAGAATGTGACCTACCAATGCAGCTGATTTACTGGTACCAGTGCCAAGATACTGGCAATGTGATCTGATCTCAGGGAGACACTAACATTGGAGTGTTTATCCTGCCAGTGGATTTTCAGGATTTTACAGACATCATTGATGATACTTTTCAAGAGATTTGTGGTGTCTGTTATACGTTGTCCACTTTGCCAAAGCATACAGGAAGGCAGGTAACACAGCAGCACCAGGTTTGAGGTGTTTGTCGCCAAATACACCACTCCTTGGAAAACTGAAGAGTGCACTTACACACTGAAGGTGATGCTGAACTTCGTCATAGAAGATTGTACTGGTTGAGCGGAAGTGCCTAAGTATCAGAATTAATCCCCATTGTTTGGTGGTTCACTCAGGATCATGATAGTTGGAGGCTGAAATGCACAGCAGACGCAGGCTTTTGGAGGACTTTTGTCTTCCTGAATGTTCAGTCTAAGACTCAATCTCATGGACTTCTGTGTGCATATACACAAGTACTGTCTGCATACCACAGCTTGATGACAAAGGTTGGGGTGGTATTAGTTCTGGGCTGGAGTTGATGCAGGTTGAACAGTTTTCAAAAAAGACAGGAGATTTAGAAGTGGGAAGCTTCATTGACTGGAGGCTGAATGTTGTAATGATGAAAATTGAGATGAGCATTGGTGTGATGATATATCCTTGCTTGATCTCCGTTTTCACACATATTGGCTTTAAAAGTGGCTCTGTTGTGAGGATTACATGGCATCATTCCGCAGTTGGAGAATAGAGATGAAGTTTGACGAACAACCAAATTTGAGAATGCTGCACACTTGTGATTTCCACAAAAGCCATACGTAGATGCTGCTATCGTTCTCTACATTTTCCTTGGATTTATTTTGCTGTGAAAATCATGTCATTGTGTGTCTGGATGGAATCTGCATTGTGACTCTGGCGGGAGCTCTTCGGCCACCACAAAGGGGTTATTGAGGAGAGTGTGGTAATGATTTTCTGTTAGGGACAAAAGGGGCACCCCACTGTAATTACGCAGGTTTATTTCTGCAAGATGGTCACAATTACAGCATCGAGATCTCCCAGCACATTGTCCTTCTTCTACATGAAAATTAGGTTGTGTCTGAGACATGGTGGCTCAGTGGTTAGCAATGCTGCCTCACAGTGCAAGGGACCTGGGTTCCATTCCAGTCTCAGGCAACTGTGTGATATGTGCACAGTCTCCCCATATCTGCATGGGTTTCCTTCAGATGCTCTGGTTTCCTCCCACTGCCCAAACTTGTGCAAGTTAGGTGGATTGGCCATGCTAAATTTCCGATTGTGTTCAGGGATGCGCAGGTTAGGTGAATTAGTCATGGGAAATGCAGGGTTACAGGGATATAGTGGAGGGGTGGATCTAGGTGGGATGCTCTTTGGAGGTCAGTGTGAACTCGATACTATGTGTATTCGGATAGAAAGTTTTTAATTCTCTTAGCATGTGTCTTATTTGCTAGTGTCCTCATGTTTCTTCTGCTCCTTTCTGACATAATACTGCTAAGCAAAACTACCGTCTTGTCTTTTCCCCTTAACTTTCTAAATCCCCCTAATATGAACACTGCCCTTGACGTTTTAGTTCAAAGACCACTTTAGCCAGTTACATAATTTGCCAGCGTGAAAGGATACCCCAATGTTACAGCGCCCTTTTTCTCCAGTGCTGCTGTCGACAGAATCCATTCTATCTCCTCCTCGCCCTCTCGCATAAACACAAACACTCTGGAAAAGCCCATCCCCAGACCCAACCTACAGAATCATGCCCCTCCCCAACAAATTACCAAAGCTCCCCCGCCGACAAACGACAGTACAGAATCCATTACAGCCAGTGGTATCCACAACACTCACTGTAGGATTTCTGTTGCTACCCAAGTTACCTGCGGCTTCAGGAGCTCTGTGCAGTTGTCAACAACAATGAAATTCTGTGCATAACTTCCTGACCATCCATCATGTACTTCACGATTATTTTCAAAGTATACAATATTTTGCTCATCCTGCAATGAATTGAAATATGGAAATATATAAGTAATTGACATTTTCTACATTTCTTATGGTTAGGAAACAGGTGGAGTTGGTGGAGCAGCAAATTGCTGGGACATAAACAGGTGGGTAGGAACTTGAACAGGGATGGTGACAAAGTCGGGAGGAATGGAACGAAATGCCTTCATGTTAAGGGAAAATTACTTCTGCTATTAACTATGTTAAACTTTACACAACAAACATTGAAATGTAACATCATTCATGACTTCTACATATTCTGAAGTACTTTGCAGCTTTTGAAGTGTTTTCACATACTGAAATGTAGCAGCTGTATTGCACACAGCTAGCATCTCAAGGACAGCTTTGGTGATAATAATATGACAATTTTTTTTTGTTACTTTAAGTGGTGGATAAACATTAGCCTGGACACCAGAGAGAACACCCTACTCGTCAAAATAGTGCCATGGGATTTTTTTTTTAGTGTCTGCTTCAGGGGACAAATAGGCCTTGTGTAAGTGCCTTTATCTAAAATATAATGTCGGACAGGCCACCACTGGCTTTATATTAAAAACTCTGGGACATGAACCCACAACCCTCTTACACTCAAATAACAGTGCTCCCACTGAACCAACATTGTTAAGATGTGATAACGTGCAATACACATACCACATCTTTTGTACTTGAGCTTTATATGACTTTAACGGTATGAGAGACCATGAGCATGGTCACCAGCTGTGCAAAACAGTTCTATTTCCTATTGGATTACTACAGCACTGGCAATAGACTGAAAGAGACAGACTTCATCATGGTTCTCTTGCTTCCAACATACAAACTTTTAAATAATGTCACAAAAAATATTCTGTTCCCATGCATATTCTGCCAACACCTCGTGAATAAAGTGTCACTGTGTTTTAAATAGCAGGAGAACATATCTTCAAAGCTTATAGTGTAACAAGGACACCTGGGACCTTGAGTTTTCTTCAAACTCCATTTTCCCACCTTTAATCCATATCCCATGAAACCTTAACCTAATGAAAAAGTATCCATCACACTCAGTCTTGAAATGGAACCAACATCCCATAGCATCTACAGCCATGATAGATGGTTTGGAAGGAGAGCAGAAAGAAGAAATTTCAAATTTCCACTACCCATTGCATGAAAGGAGCTCAATGAATTTCATCCCAATGAACCAGAATTTTACCCGTTCATGATTTCCTTGATGGAAGAAATAGTTTTCCTTTATCCATCTGATAAAATTTTTGAATTTTACACTTCCATCACATCAGTACTCAATCTTCAACACATACATAAAATGCATGTATCATTTCTGCAATTTATTCTGTGAAGCACTGGTATCACCCTGTTCCTTCCTGGTATCTGGCATCCAAAACTGACAAGGCTTGAAAAACTGAAACATCGCCTCTGCCCCTTTATATTCCTCCTTGAGGAACAGCTGACAGCTTTTTTTTTATTAAAACCAGGTGGACGTTTATATATTTGAGAGCTTGAACTCATATCTTTGTTTGTACAAAGTTTCTCAACATTTAGAAAGTTACAGCATTTGTGTGTCTTGGGAGCAAGATGGACAATCTTGTGTTTCGCCATAGTGTCACAACTTATTTGATCGATCACATTCCTTTGAAATTTTCTGGTCCCACATACACTATTTACTGTCCCTCATGAGTTAGTGTCACACTTTAACATGGATATTCAGTCTCTATTATTCCATCCAAGTCATGATCAATACAAAGAGTTAATGATGTCCAGAATAGATCCCTGTTGTCATTTTTCCCCAGACTGCCTATTTTTATACCCAGTCTCTATCCCTAGGTATGTGTGAGGAGGCAGTGGTGTAGTGACAATGTCACTGCACTAGTAATCCAAAGACCCAGACTAATGTACTCTATTGGAAACCTAACATGGCAGATGGTGAAATCTGAATTCAAAAAAAAAAATCTGGAGTTAAAGAAACTACTGAAATGGAGAGCATGCAACCAGTTAATTGTTGTAAATATTGATTTCATTCACTAATGTCTTTTAGGGAAGGAAATCTGCTGTATTTACCTGCTATGACCTACATGTGACTCTAGATCCACAGCAATGTGGTTGGACTCTTAACCATTCTCTAATGTCTTGCACGTCACTCAGTTCAATGGCAATATATGCTACTGCCCACAATCCACGTATGAAAAATATTCTAACAAATCTATCCAATTCCATGTACTCTGATTTTTCCAAATTATCTCTTGTACATAATCTTATTGATTGCATTCTGGAACCTAATAGATAATGTCTACATGTATTATCTTATACTTCTCCTTAAAAAATTCTACCAGGTTAATCAAAACTTTCGTGCAACTAACTGGGGTAGTGTGACTGAGCAATTGGAATAAGTAAGCTAATCAATGACAGATTCTAGTAACTTCCCTATTACTGACAACAGGGAGGCAGGGGAGGTTGTATTATCTTGATCACTATAACTCTGACAACAATCTTCAAATGGTCAATGCAACAAGTACAGAATACATTTCACATTATTACAACAGTACTGATAGATACGGCATCAGTGAAATCAGTGGCTTGTGATTTCACATCCCCATCTATACCAAATTTGTCAATCCCCACACAAAAGGAATAAATGGAAAGGAATGTATTTAAAGTGGGACTCAGACATTCCCTCCCTTGTTACTTTTTAGAAAATGCAAGATGCTGATACCACAGGGCAATGTTCCAAGCCAATAAAAAAGTAATAATTGTTATTTTTTAATGGAACTCAGTTTTCCCTTCTTGTTTAAAATCTTGGCCTTCACACTGTACTTTTATAGTAACATCAATAAAATGCATGTGATTGCTAAGGAGAGACCAAAATACAGTATCTTGAGACCACGCAAAAACTTGAAATTGTAGTCTATGACCAAAGGTTGGTGAATGGCACTGAAAAATAATACTGTCTAAATTATTGCAAATTAAACTTACTGGCATGTTGAAGACTTCATTATAGCAGTGTGAATACCTGAGGTACCATGAGATGTTAAAAGTCAATGAGGGATCACATGTATTCTTCCCATCAAGAACTAGACGCAAGAACAAAAGAAGCAATGAGTAAATGTGTGCATAGCAGCATAACATTATTTCTAAAAACATTTACAAAGGCTTTGAAAGATCAGCACAAGAGACCTACAACCTGACAGCAGCGTTCACTCTTGTCACTGCCCCTTACATCAGTGATCCTTTTGGAAAGGCAACAGACACAGAACACTGCAATCAGCAGCTTTGTCCTGTGTTTGCTACAGCCAGTAAAATTCAGCAGGTAAGCCATAAATATAGAAATGCAATTGATTTCCTCTTCACATCTAATGTAAAATATTAATTATTTAAACAACATCAGTTATTGGGTTATCCTGTGGGTGAAATACTATTACTTCCACAGGAAGTATAAGTTTACGGGACAGACAGGCCAAAGGTAGAAGTTGCCTCCAGGTAACCTGTTGTTTTCTCACTTGTGGAGAAAGCCAGTCTTTGCGCATGGGAGAGATTTGTAACACATATGCAAGGAGCAATGGCTGTTCACTCTAGACTGAATTCAACTGCACTTCAGCATTATGATTAGTAATTGGATCAATCACACATAGAATTAGTACGTGGGATCGTGGATAATGCTAGAGGAAATGACATGGCAAGATACCATCTCTACTGGCCCAAGAAAATATTCCCACTGGCAACACCAATGTTTCTGCTGAGCACAACAGCAATGATCCCTTATTACTAAGATCAGGTACATACCTTCACCTCACCCAAACTGCCCTTTTTTTTATTTTAGTAAAATCCATTTAGTAAAATTAGGACAATTCATTGTACAATAAAATTTTGAGTCACTTATAAAATACCTGGCTTAATATTCTTGGAATTCATTCTTCTATTGAGTCCCTAGTCCCTGTCATCTATTATAACTGCTAAGTATACTTCTGTTCCTACTCTGTTGGCTCTGATTCTCCTTTCGTGTAGATGCTTAGAGCCTATATCTGGGTGCTTAGCAATGTTGCCACCATTGAATCCTCCAATCATTGTGTAACTGTTGAATGCCCAATCTCAACCATGCATACCACTGACGATGAACGTTTGCACAAAATTTTTTTTAAGACTTCGTACACTCAATCCAAAACTAAGGTGTTTTCTGAAAATCTAACTCCAGTTAATACCAGGTGTCTATCCATGCGGAACTTTTAGCAAAGCAAGCATTGAATTAGTCATTTTCAAATAAAATTCTTTAAATATTGTGTGTGTAATTTTTCACATTTGATTAAATATTCCTCCACTGAATAACCATCGGACTTTTAAAATTTGTTAAGGACTGTCCATGCCTCGTGTGTTTAACGGGTCATCTTCCTTATAAATTTTATTCACATATGTCAAGAGATAATTGAAACCTTCCTCGGAATTTGGGGATTGTGCAGGAAAATGGTGTTGAGGTAAATGATCAGCTGTGATGTAGAGTGGCAGAATAGATCCAAGTAGCTGAATGAATTATTTCTCCTCTTAAGGTGCAAACAGCGCAAGAAGGTAGCTCATTGCCACATTCAAGGATCTCACCTTAGGATGGGCAATAAATGCTGCCCATAGCCACAACAGAATAAAAACCAAATTCCTATTTTATCCGTGGTAAAATAATACAAGTTCACGATTGTGTGGGAAGGTGGTAGTGTAGAGATAATGTCATTGGAATAGTAACCGAGAACTCCAGACTCTAATGTCCTGGGATCATGCTTTCAAATCCCACCACGGCAGATGGCAAGAGTTGAACTCGATAAAATTTATAATTACAAGTTAACCTAATGAAGACCATGTAAACACCATTGCTTGTGGTAAAAACCCATGTGGTTCACTAATGTCCTCCAGGTACAGAGGTCCGCCATCCTGGTCTGTCTAACATGCAACTCCAGACTTGACTGTTAACTGCCTCCGAAATGGGTCTAGCAATCCACTCAGTTCCAGAACAATTACATATAGCAATAAATGCTGGCCCAGACATCAACATCCATATCACATATCAGTAAAAATAAAACAAAACTGTAGTACAGATATTACAAAGAGATAATTTTCTAAGGATCAACTAGGCTGCTTTCTGTTCAGTAGAATTATGTATATTTCAGACCAGGGTAAAATCAGGATGCATCCGGTGAGTGGGTTTTTCCTAGTCTGTCCAGTTAGTGGCTTTGCAGCGCAGTTAATCAATAAACTTCAAAGAATCATTCAGATACATGCTGGGGCTGTCCACAGCTACTGTGTTACATCCAGTTTTGGTCACATTTTAACAAGAATGTGATTGGAAGTCCTTCAAAACGTGTACAGGGGATTTAGCAGAATGGTCCTGGGATGAGGATAGTGGCAAAATGTTGGATTAGAGAAGTTGGGGTCTTTTTCCTGGAGCAAAGGAAAAATGAGGAAAGATTTGATGGTAGTATACAAAATCATGAGAGGTTAGAGAAGGTAGACAATTAGCTGACGCTGCAATGACCATGGGACATATTTAATGTTTTAGGCAATAGATTTGGGAAGGAGTGAGGAAAAACCTTTCTATGCACGTGGTAATGATCTGTAGTCAGCTGTCTACAAGGCTGAAGGAGCAGGGATGAGTAATGATTTCAAAAAGGAAACTGGAACTTGAGGGAAATAAACTAGCAGCATATAGAGTGAGGGGAATACAGAATGACTGAATCACTCTTCAGAAACTTGGTGTGGATTCAATGGTTGAATGGTGTCCTTCTCTGCCTTTATGGCACTATGACAATACCTGGATCTCCAACCAGTGAGAGGGATGTCAAGTGTTTCCCTTAGCAGTAAAATATCAACCAAATCTTTTGAGCATTGTCCATTGTAAAATTGTGAATCAGCTTTCAGAGGGAATTCAACAGTAATGAACTCCCCAACCACCTCCACCCTCCAACATTACCATGCTCCTGTCGCCTCCCACCAGCAATTCATACAGAACCTATGCAAAAACTATTACTTACATTTTAAAAAAATAGTGCTGCCATTGAAAAGAGTCTTCCTGAATGTATAATTAGAATTTAGCTGAAGCAAAACAAAGAGAAAGTTTAATTCAATGTGAACAGTGAAATCTGAGATTTGAAAGACGTTTTCAACCATGACTGCATGCACGCCAGTATAATAAAATCTTAAAATATCTAACAAAGTAACATAAAACAATTAGAAACAAAAAATAACCACAGATGCTGGAATCCAAGGTAGACAAACAGGAGGCTAGAAGAACATAGCAAGCCAGGCAGCATCTGGAGGAAAGGAGGTCAATGTTTCGGGTACTACCCTTCTGGATGTGAGGGTAGGGGGAGATGCAGAAAGAGAGGGGTGGGCGGGAGGGTAGCGGAATGGTGGTGATAAGTGGACACTGGTAGTAGGTACGACATGATTGGCTGATGGGAGGGATGAATCCAGTTAGTAGCCGGAAGGGAGGGTCGTAGGTGGAATGGAAGGAAGGAGGCAGGGCTGGAAAGGGAGCCAGGGGATGAATGGGAAGGTTATTTGAAATTACAGAACTCAAATGTCAAGTCCTCTGTACTGTAGGGTGCCTAGGCGGAGGATAAATGTGTTGTTCCTCAAATTTGCGATCTGATTCATTGCAACACTGGAGGAAGCTGAGGATGGATATGTCGGAGCAGAGATAAAATGGGCAGTGACCGGGAGGTTGGGCTGGCCATTTCAGGCTAGAAGAAGATGCTAGGTGAAACGGTCACTGAGTCTATGTTTAATCCCACCAACATAGGTGTTGGTGTGTTTGCCAAGATGGGAGGTTTGATAGCAGACATTTCGTCCCCTTGCTAGGTGACATCCTCAGTGCTATCGAGCCTCCTGTGAAGCACTATTGTCTTGTGCCAGAACGAATTTACATGGTCTGGTTTTTGCTGTTTCTGGTGTGTCTGTTGATGCAGTCCACGGATGAATGCCAAGCCTCCAAAAATTCCCTGGCTGTCTTCTCTTTGATTTGTCCAATGATAATAAACAGCACGACCAGATGTCCTTGGTTTCAATACACACCGATGAGAAAAACCATACTTTCAACTGGGACAACACTATCATTGGACAAAACAAACAGAGGACAGCCAGGGAATTCTTAGAGGCTTAGCACTCATCTGCCACCTCCACCAATAAATACATTGTGTCTAATTCAATATATCGACCATTACAACACACAGCCGGAACTGGCACCTACCAGAAACAGCAAAAATCAGACCATATAAATTAGAACCAGTACAAGATAACAGTACTTCACAAAAGGCTCCATATCACTGAGGATGTCACCTAGCAAGAGAGTGAAACGTCTGCTATCAAACCTCCCAGCTCGGCGAACACACCAACATCTACAACCAGCACCTGAGCTACAAATCTTCACTCAAACCCTGAATCTCGCCAATGGAGAGAAGACCACATCGGGAGCACCAGATGCAGTACAGTAGGATGGAGGAGATGCAGGTGAAACTCTTTCACCTAGCAGGACTGTTTAGGGCCCTGGATGCAGGGGAGGGAGGTGGTGCGCGGTCAGGTGTTGCATCTTTTCTGGTTACAGGGGAAGGTACTGGGGGTGGGGTGGGG
>JAHRHZ010000133.1:5063694-5114756 GCA_024137785.1 Ginglymostoma cirratum
GACTATCTTTGTTATGTTTGGGGGGTGGTTTAGAGATGTGAAGCAGGGAATGGGGCAGGCGGGGCGGAGGGCTATCTGGATGTCAGAGGGGGAAAGAATGTTGTTTGAAATAGGAGGACATCCGGGATCCTTGAGAGTGGAACATCTCCTCATCAGAGATGGAGGAATTGGGAAAACAGGATGGAGTTTTTGCAGTATACGACGGGAGAGGTGTTGTAGTCCAGGTAGCTATTGAGTCTGTGGGTTTATAGTGGATGTCAGTCCGTAAACTGTTGCCGGAAGTGGGAATGGAGGGGTCAAGAAAGGGGAGGGAGGTTTTTGAGATAGACCAAGTGAAGTTTTTTAGCAGAGTTGATGAAATGCTCTAGTTCAACCCAGGTGCAGGATGCAGCACTGATGCAGTCATTGATATAATGGTGGAAGTGTTCGGGAACAATACCGATGTACAAGCTGAAGAGGGACTGTTCAACATTACCGATAAAGAGGCAGGCGTAGCTGGGGCCCATGCAAGTGCCCACGGCCACCCCATGGATTTGGGCAAAGTGGGGAGAACTGAAGGAAAAGTTATTGAGCGTTAGGGCTAATTTGGAAAAGCAGAGGAGGGTATTGGTGGTGATGGTGTTGGGGGGGGGGGGGGAAACGACTGGATGGGTCTGTTGGAGGGAAAAATGAGGGCCTGCAGGCTGTCCTTATGGGGTACAGACATGTATAGGGATCGCATTTCCATAGTAAAGACGAAGGGAACTGGAAGTTTCTAAAGAGGTGGAGGCATAGTTTATGTCCTGGATGAAGGTGGGGACTCCTGGACCAAGGAGGAGAGAATGGAGCTGAGGGAGGAAGAGATGAGTTCAGTGGGACAGGAGCAGGCAGAGAAGGTGGGTCAGCCAGGGTAGTTGGGCTCGTGGATCTTGGGGAGCAGGTAGAACCAGGCAGTGCGAGGGCTGGGGGACTATAAGGTTTGAGGTAGTGGAGGGGAGATCACCGGAGGCGATGAGGTCATGGACAGTGTGGAAGACGGTGTCTTGATGGGCCATGGTGGGGTCGTTGTCAAGGGGCTGGTAGGACATGGTAAAACAATTCTTAGTTTATCAGCATTTCTAAAACCTGTCCAGTCGAGCGTAATGACAGAGAAAGTGCAAACAGTTGCAATACTTAGTCATAAAGAATAATGCTTCCACAATAAAATGGCATTTTCACTAAATGTGAGCAACGCCAAAGAAGATTTGTAGTTATGTTTCCGTTTCTTGGCGTATGCATTTAAAGAACTATTGAACAAAATATTCAAACAAGGCTAATGAATTGAACCAAACACTCACATTGTCGTTTTGTGGTACAACATACAGATCACATTCTATTAAAAGCAGTTCCAAATTTTCAGGGTGTGTGTTCTTGCTTTGTAAGCATACAGAGGTATGCAAATAGATAGAATGGGAAGCTTTAAGAAGCCAAGGTCTTAACTTCAAAAGGAATGGGGTAGAAAGTAGGCAGATTTTTCTAGAACTGTACAAGGCATTAGTCAGACTGCAGATAGAATACTGTGAACAGTCTTGGGCCCTTCATCAAGATATGCTGACATTAGAGACAATCCAGAGTAAGTTCCTACATTGAAATCACATAATGGGGGCATTGTTTTATGAAGACAGACTGAGTGGATTAGGCCTGTACCCATTGACATTTCGAAGAATGAGATACAACCTTATCGAAACATACAAGATTTTTAGGGGACTTGGCAGGGTAGATGTGGAAAGGTTGCTTCCCCTTGTGGGAAAGTCTAGGACAGAGGGCATCATCTCAGAATTACATATTTGGGACAGAAATGAGGAGAAATTTCTTCTCTCAGAGGATAGTAAATATGTAGAGTTAATTACTGCAGAGGGTTAATGAGGCTGTGTTATTGAATACATTCAAGGCTGTATACGTTTAATCAGTAAGGAATCAACAGTTATTGGGAAAAGACAGGAAAGGGGAGTTGAGGATTATCAGATCAGCATGATCTCATTGAATAGTGGAGCAGATTCAATGGACTGAATGGCCTACTTCTGCTCCTACCTCTGGTCTTAGGGCAAGAGAACATTGAGTGAGGTACCCCGTTGATCACCAGCACCAAAATTGCAACAAATTATTAGCTGTCCAGTGATGGAAAATTGCAAACTTTACAGAAAATAAATCTATCTTCATTGTACTATACACAGGCCAAACAGAGTCACCCTTGGGACAGTTTCAACCAATCATACGATGGGTTGGGTGTTCACAATATGGTATTAAAAACAGAAACAATACAGTAAACTGGTAGATATAGATTTATAATACATTCCCATTCAGCGCATCCACGACACCCAAAAACCTCTAAAATAAAGAACTGCAGATTCTCAAAGTCTGAAGCAAAATCAGAAATACCTGGAGGAACTGGCAGCATTTGCTGAGTTTACCCATATACATCTATTACCCAAGTTCCCCTCCCATCATACGCCTCATGCTCGCCAATTCAACCCACCACACTGATATAGCGCTCCCCCTCTCACTTCTAGCTACTCCGACTCTGATCCCGTCACTCTTAATCTCCGCCACACTCTACTGCCACTCACCCACCTCCCACTCACCTCCACCCTTTTTACCCCCCTCCTCTTTCCGACAGTCCTTTCACTCCACCTCCGTTCCATATTCTATCCCCCCTGCCTGGGCACATTCTTTTGCTAGCATACCTCTGTAACAGGAATGCTCCATTTAGACACCTCCGCGGCGATACTGGCCCTGATGACGCTGAGTAAACCCAAACAAACCCAAGAGGACCATTTGCTTCCTGTTCCTCGGCCCAGCATTGCGTTTACTCCCAGCTCAACAGCCGCCATCTCCCAGTGCCACAACACCAAACGTCACTTCCGCCTCTGGCTTCGGTCTCTGTTGTCCTCCCAGCAGAGAGGGGCGGGAGGTTTGGGGGAAAAGGGTGGGGGTCGGGAGACGGAGGGGGAGAGCCGGGAACTCCCAACAGCTAGAACCCGCCCCTCCAGTGGAAGTAGCCACCCCTCGCCCGCCCAGCAACTGGCGTCTGCCGCCTAAGACCTCCCACCACCAGGTGGAGCAGGACTCAGCCGAGTGTGCTGACTTTTCGTGTTTTTTGTTTTTCGTTACGCACTCCCTATATTTTAGGTAAGTAACGATGTTGGAGTGGGTTGTTAACAGTTTCCCAATACCGTCCTTTCCAACTTACGAGCACATGTGGTTATTTCTGCTTTCCCTTCTTCGTACAGCACGACCCCTTACTCACTGCCTAGCCCTTTCTCCCAACACTTGGATGTGAGATGGTTTATGCGCAGTTTCACTGACACTCGTAATGAGTGTACGTTCACGGTATAAACTTGATTCAGCCATGTCAGCAACTTCAGAGAAAACAAAACTTGTTACTTTTCTGTGGGTTTGCTTTTGAGCCTGGCATGCAGCTTGGATAAATTGCAACATCTTAACTTAAAATTCCTTACGGCCTTAGAACATGGACGTAGAACAGCACATCAAAGGGAAACGCCCTTCGGCCCATCAAGATACTAATCTAAACTAAAATTTTAGATGAGCATCATGGTCTGTATCCCGCTATTCTCGGCCTGCTCACGTGCCTGTTTAAATGCCTCAAACTTTCCTCATCATATTTGCTTCTACATCCTAAAGCACAATCCAGGCACCTATCACATTACCTGTTTAAAAAAAAGCCTTTGTTGTACAACTCTTTTAAAATTTCCTCTCACTTCAAACCTATGCGTCATAGTATTTCAGATTTGCAATGGGGAAGAAATTCTGACTATCCACACCTCTCACAATTTTATATGCTTCTGCAGGTTGCCCCTCAGCCCCTGACGAATCCAATCCAAGTTCGTCCAATGATAACAAGGTGTGGGGCTGGATGAACACAGCAGGCCTAGGAGCAGGAAAGCTTGACGTTTCGGGCCTAGACCCTTCATCAGAAATCGGGGAGGGGAAGAGGGTTCTGAAATAGAGAGGGAGAGAGGGGGCAGCGGATAGAAGATGGATAGGTGGAGAGGAGGCAGACAAGTCGAAGAGGCGGGAATGGAGCCAGGAAAGGTGAGTGTAGGTGGGGAGGTAGGGAGGAGATAGGTCAGTCCAGGGAGGACGGAACAGGTCAAGGGGGTGGGATGAGGTTAGTAGATAGGAGATGGGGGTGGGGCTTGAGGTGGGAGGAGGGGATAGGTGAGACGAAGAACAGGTTAGGGAGGCAGAGATGAGCTGGGCTGGTTTTGGGATGTGGTTGGGGGAGGGGAGATTTTGAAGCTTGTGAAATCCACATTGATGCCATTGGGCTGCAGGGTTCCCAGGCTGAATATGATTTGCTGTTACTGCAGCCTTCGGGTGGCATCACCGTGGCATTGCAGGAGGCCCAGGATGGACATGTCATCTGAGGAATGGGAGGGGGAGTTGAAATGGTTTGCGACTGGGAGGTGCAGTTGTTTGTTGCGAACTGAGCGAGCACAGGTGTTCTGCAAAGCGGTCCCCAAGCCTCCGCTTGGTTTCCCCGATGTAGAGGAGGCCACAATGGGTATAGCGGATGCAGTATACCACATTGGCAGATGTGCAGGTGAACCTCTGCCTGATGTGGAAAGTCTTCTTGGGGCCTGGGATTGGGGTGAGGGAGGAGGTGTGGGGGCAGGTGTAGCACTTCCTGTGGTTGCAGGGAAAAGTGCCGGGTGTGGTGGGGCTGGAGGGGAGTGTGGAGCGGACAAGGGAGTCGCGGAGGGAGTGGTCCCTCTGGAAAGCAGACAAGCGTGGGGAGGGATAAATGTCTTTGGTGGTGGGGTCAGATTGCAGATGGCAGAAGTGTCGGAGGATGATGCGTTGGATCCGGAGGTTGGTGGGGTGGTACGTGAGGACGAGGGGGATTCTATTTTGGTTATTATTGCGGGGACGGGGTGTGAGGGATGAGTTGTGGGAAATGCGGGAGACACGGTCGAGGGCGTTCTCGACCACTCTGAGGGGGAAGTTGCGGTCCTTGAAGAATGAGGACATCTGAGATGTACGGGAGTGGAATGTCTCATCCTGGGAGCAGATGCGGCGGAGGCGAAGGATTTGGGAATAGGGGATGGCATTTTTGCAGGAGAGTGGGTGGGAGGAGGTGTATTCCAGGTAGCTGTGGGAGTCAGTGGGCTTGAAATGGACATCGGTTTCTAGGTGGTTACCCGAGATGGAGACAGAGAGGTCCAGGAAGGAGAGAGAAGTGTTGGAGATGGTCCAGGTGAACTTCAGGTTGGGGTGGAAGGTGTTGGTGAAGTGGATGAACTGTTCGAGCTCCTCGTGGAAGCACAAGGCGGCGCCAATACAGTCATCAATGTAACGGAGGAAGAGGTGGGGTTTAGGGCCAGTGTAGGTACGGAAGAGGGATTGTTCCACGTAACCTACAAAGAGGCAGGCATAGCTTGGGCCCATGTGGGTACCCATGGCCACCCCCTTTGTCTGTAGGAAGTGGGAGGAATTGAAAGAGAAGTTGTTGAGGGTGAGGATGAGTTTGTCTAAGTGGATGAGGGTGTTGGTGGAGGGGGATTGGTCAGTTCTGCGGGACAGGAAGAAGTGGAGGGCCTTTCGGCCATCTGCATGGGGAATACAGGTGTATAGGGACTGGACATCCATAGTGAAAATGAGGTGTTGGGGACCGGGGAATTGGAAGTTCTGGAGGAGGTGGAGGGCGTGGGTGGTGTCACGGACGTAGGTAGGGAGTTCCTGGACCAAGGGGGTGAAAATGGAGTCTAGGTAGGTGGAGCTGAGTTCGGTGGGGCAGGAGCAGGCGGAGACAATGGGTCAACCAGGGCATTCAGATTTGTGGATTTTGGGAAGGAGATAGAAGCGGGCGGTGCGGTGTTGGGGAACAATGAGGTTGGAGGCGGTGGGTGGGAGGTCACCTGAGGTGATGAGGTTGTGGATGGTTTGGGAGATGATGGTTTGGTGCTGGGGGATGGGGTCATGATCCAGGGGGCGGTAGGAGGAGGTGTCGGAGAATTGGCGCCTGGCCTCAGCAATGTCGAGGTCAGTGCACCATACTACGACTGCCCCTCCCTTGTCCGCGGGTTTTATGGTAAGGTTGGGATTGGAGCGAAGGGCTGCATGTTCTGCGGTGGAGAGGTTGGAGTGTTTGAGAGGGGTAGAGAGGTTGAGGTGATTGATGTCTCGACCGGCAGTTGGAGATGAAGAGGTCGAGGGAGGGTAGGAGGCCTTGGGGTGGTGTCCAGGAGGAGGGCTTGTGTTGGAGGCGGGAGAAGGGGTCAGTAGAGGGAGGGTTAGATTCCCGGTTGGAGAAGTAAGCGTGGAGGCGGAGGCGGCGGAAAAACTACTTAATATCCAAGTGTGAGCGGTATTCGTTGATATGTGGGTGGAGGGGGACAAAGGTGAGCCCTTTACTGAGGACTGACAGTTCTCTTGCCTTATAGTTAACTCACTCCAATCCAGGCAACATATTGGTAAATCCAAAGATGTACAGGTTAGGTGGATTGGCTAGGCTAAATTGCCCATTGTGTCAAGGGATGTGTAGGCTAGGTGGGTTAACCATGGGAAATACAGGGTTACAGGGATAAGGTAGGAAGGTGAGTCTTGGTGGGATGCTCTTTGGAAAGTCGGTGTGGACTTGTCGGACCAAATGGCCTATTTCCACGCTTCAGGGATTCTATGATTCTATAAACCTCTTCTTCACCTTTTCTGAAGCCTCCACGTCCTTCCTGTAGTCATCCTTCCCTATCTCTGTAATACACTTACCTCCACACTTTAATTCTGGCCTTTTGAAAATCTCCCATTGTGGTGGCCGTTATTATGTTCTGGAATGCCTTTGACTCTACCGCTCCTTAAGAACTTAGCTTCACTGGTCCAAGCTTTCAGTGATTAATCTTACCTTTCCTTTGTGGCTTAGTCACTTAATTTAACAGTTAATTGCCTTGGGATGTTGATTGATTCATTTATTTATTGTCACATGTACCGAAATACAGTGAAAAACTTTGTTTACGAGCGGTACAGGCAGATCACAGCAAGCAAAGGATGTACAGATCAAAAAGACTTAGAGGCATACAGGTTACATTATTTGAGGCTAGAGGCCATTCAACAGTCTGATAACAGCGTGAACCTGCTCGTGCATGTGTTCAGGCTTCTGTGTCTTACTGCCTGATGGAAGAGTTGTAGGAGGTCAATATTAAAGTGTGATGTGTCTTTTGATGATTTTGGCTGTCTTTCTGCGGCAGCGAGCTATGTAAGTAGAGTCCATGGATTGTAGCTTCTGTGATGGTCTGGGCTGTGCACACCACCTTCTGTAGTTTCTTATGGTCCTGGGCCACACCTGGCCATTGTGCACCAGGACAGCATGCTTCCAATGGTGTGTCTGCAGAATAGGTGAGGGACCTGATAGACATGCCAAATTTCCTGAGCCGCCAGAGGAGAAAGAGGCATTGTTGTGCCTTCTCGACTGTCACATTTACATGGGAAGTCCAGGACAAGTCGTCAGTTATTGTCACCCTGAGGAACTTGACGTTCTTCACTCTCTCAACCACAGTTCCGCTAATGTAGATGGGGCATGTTCTCCTTCTTTCTTTCTGAAGTCGATGATGTTTTTATTATGCTAAGGATATTATATGAATGCAACTTGTTGCTGATTCAAACACAAATGGGTTCTTTTTGTCTGTTTTCTCAGGTGGGTCTCCCTGTTGTATAGAATAGAATAGCAATCTATTGTCACTTGCATTTATGAAAATACAGTAAGATGTGTATAAATCTTCACAATTCAGCGTCATTTTAATTACAGAGATCATAAAAAGACATAGTTGAGACAAAGTTAGGACAAAGTTCTTGTTTTGTTTCCCCATGGCAATCTGGTTTATGGAATGGCTATGAGATGTTGCTGCTGAAGCCACCCCCGATGACGCCAAAGCAAGGATTTCCGGACCAGAGTCACCACACTGCCATCACCAAAGTTAACACCAAAGCTACTGCAGTGTCACTATAGCAAGGAGGGACAGACTGGACAAAGTCACTGACACTGAAGCCGTCACCACTTCAGGCGCTGTCTGAAGCCGCCACATTGCCGCCATGGCCACGAAGAGTGAACTAGAACCACTGTGTTGCCACCGCTGAAACCACCTCACCACCAGGAGGAACGGACCAGACCCACCAGGTGAAGCCTTTGATAAAGCCACGGTCACTATGGCAATGAGGAACGGACCTCCAGATCCACCATGCTGCTGCAGCAGGCCCTCACAATGCCTTCCTCCACCATGGCTGCAGGTAAGAACAAAAGAGAAATGAAGAAATAAAAGAAAAGAACAAAGACGTATGCGGCCAGCCCAGGTAACTGGGAGCATATGGGCAAAGAGCTAACCACTTCCTATCCTGACACCACTGCCACCACCTTTAAGTTAACTGCTTACCATTTGCATATCTAAATGATGTAACCTTGGATAACCTGAGCCCAATTGCCAGTGGGGAATTGTTAATATTTTGGTCTGACCAGAGTCTGACACCAAGGAATGAACATAACTCATATGAAAAAAAGAAGACTGGTTGAATTGTTCCAACCTGGAATATGGATTTGAAATTCACGACTCGGGTAGATTAGAAAGAGTTTTGCTGTGCCATTGATATTCTGTATATGATTTGTGGATGCTTGATATTTGAAGTCAAAAAGACCCTAAATAGTGTTGATACCCCCTGTTTTAAGTGTAAAAATTCATTTTTTAAGAAGAAACTGATAAATAGAAATGGTGTAAAGAAATTCCACCTTCATATTCCAACCTATCTCTACTGCAACATATAACTGCTAATCACTGGTATTATTATTAAATTATGTTATGTTCCCTGATGACCTGAATAACACTTGTTTCTTAAATTGCGACCAACTAAATTCAGCCTGCATTTCCCAGAAAGCTCATTTGTGATGGATGGAGGAAATCAAAGCCAAGAGAAGAGAAGCTTGTGAGTACTCAGTGGAGCGTCAGAAAAATAAGCCTCCTAGTAAAGAGACCACCTGTTCAAACGCTCAATATTGACAGTCCAGCAACACAGGAGGAAGTCTTTTCAAGCAAAGAACAAACATAAGATGGAGTCCAATATTCAAAATACCGAGGAGACCAGGTATAGTTAAAGACTATGTAACATATGTAAGCTGACTGACTGTAGATCATTTATTTGGATTGGCTGTTACTTATTCATTTTGCTTTGTAACTAAGATCTATTTTTAACACTCCTAATATCTCTCTTTACAGCTCCAGTCATAACGAGGTTATGTTTTCAAAACTCTAACATTAGATGTGGGCATTTTAGGCCAGGTCAGCATTTATTGCCCATTCCTAATTCCCTTTATCAGGGTAGTGGTAAGCAGCCTTCTTTAGCCACTGCTGTCCATTTGCGGCTGGGTGGTTGTGAGGTAGGTACACCGATATCGCTGTAAGGAAGTGAGTTCGTAGATTTTTACCCAACAACAGTGAAGGAATGATGATACATTTCCTAGTCAGGAGAGTGAATGGCTTGGAAGTGATGGTGTTCCCATGTATCTGCTGCGCTTGTGTTTCTAGGTAGTAGAATTTGTAAGATGCTAACCTAACAAAAGTGGGTAGAAATCAGTCCTTGGAAAACTTGACAAATTAATGAATTCTAAAACAGAAAGGACAGGGGAACTAAGTAGTTACATAAAGTGTGATGGCACATGGCGTCATGTAAACGGAAATTCCTGCCTTCATAGACATTTTATTAACAGTGAATATGGAAAGTTGCCCACCTAACTAAAGGTCAAAATGAATGACAGTTCGTATGTTTCTGACAAAGCAAATAACTTTGTTACTTAGATGATGGAATTACTTATGGCCAGATAATTAGGTGTGAGTATTTCGTTCAGCTGAAATTTTCCACAAATAATGATGGTTGACGTAAAGCAAGGAAAGAGACCTCAAAACTACATAGCAGCCAGTGATCGTCATATATTAGATAAATTGAGGAGGGGAGCTACTGATTTTGAAATAGATGAATACACGTTGGAAAGATGGCAAATGAGAGAGGTATAAGTGGATAATGAAAAATGGTGGATTAGAGGACCATAGAAGCAACTGTGAACATAAAAACACAAGAAATGGAACGAGAAGTAGGCTATTCACGACTCCCAAGCCTCATCCACCATTCAGTAAGATCATGGCTGATCTGTCCCTTTCAAATCCCTCTTTGATGTCAGCTCTTCATAACCTTCAACTTACTGATATTTTCAAAATCTATCTACCCCCTTTATAAATATTTTCGGTTATCTAACCTCAACAATTCCCTGTGTGAGATGGTTCCAAACAATCATTACCTTCTGGGAGAAGAAATTCTTTGCATATCAGTTTTAAATATGTCTCCCCTCTACCTATACCCCCTTTTTGAGGTTCTCCCACGAATGGGAGCATTTTCTTAATATCTCTATGCCAAGCTACCTTCCAAATCTTTTATGTATCATTAGGATCAATCCTCACTCTTTTAACTCTGACAAATGAAGACCTAACCTGTTTAGTTCTTGAAAAGCTAACTTTTTCATCCCAGCAATCAGTCTCGTGAATCTATTTTGAACTGCTTCTATCCCCCTTTCTTAAATATGGGCACCAAAACTGCATAAGAATACTTAAAGTGTGGTCTCATCAATACCCTGTACAGTTGTAACAAGACTTCCCTATTTTTAAACTCTAAACCCCTAGCAACAAAGGACATTCTATTTGCCTTCTTAATTACTTGCTGCACCAGCGTACTAATGTTTTGTGTTTCATGTACAAGAGCACCCAGATCTTTCTGCACTGTTTTCTTTTTACAGTTTGTCTCCATTTAAGTAATGATCTGCTTTTTGATTCTTCCTATCAAAGCACAGGACCTCACACTTTACTACATTAAACTACATCTACCAAGGGTTTCAAATTTGCATTATTTGTTTATCAGACTATTTTCATGATTGTATTTAGTGTAATTAAACATAACTTTTACATTAATAATATAAAGTTTAGCATTTTCCTCCGCAACCTGTATTCAGATCTGAGTCATTGTATAGTTTCTCCAGACTTTGGCCATGTTTCTGAACAGGTTTCTTTAAATACCGAATGTTGCTGCGTTCCCTGTGGGGAAACCATAAGTTAAAATATTCAAATTTATTGAATGATTCCCACTATGAAAAAATTACCAACAATATTCAGCTTTTTGTAGCCTTTTTACTTTAACACAAATCATAATCCAATTAAGTTAATCATGAATTTACAGGCAAGTTATTGCTGACACATACTGTAAAGTACACATGGAATAGCAGATAGAACAAAGACAATGTCACAGGATTTCAAGCATTTGACCTCTGACAAATGTGACACCACATGCAATCTGTCTTTCAAACTTGGTCTCCGGAACGTAGGATCTGTTTCTTTTCTCACTCAATGGATTTGGACCTTGACTTATCTGCACTGGTAACTCTATTCCGTATGAGTGCTCCGGAGACAGTCATCATCCAAACAACACTCCTGCAGAACCTCTTTAACTGGCTTCACATCAAACTTAATGACACGGATTACCCAGAGATTCCTTTGTCTGATTCCATTTTTTTTTTCTCATTAAACAATCTGGTCAGCTGTGTCAAAGTTGAATTAAAGCTTAGAATTGACCAATTTATAATCTTTGCGCTAAGTCTGTCTTCAGATTTTTAAAAACTGCATTACACATCAGCTCGTTGTAAATGTCCCTTCTCTGTTCGTCCCTATTCAACTTTTCTTTGAAGCAGTCATCCATTGTGTCTGGCAGCACTAGGCCTTTGTATGTTAACTTTGCTCCCTTTGATACTGCTTCCAGATCAAGGGTCGCCAAGTGATGTGGGCCAGTATTTTTTATTATTGAAGAAAATTACAGTTTATAGTATAGCAGCAATTGTAAAGAGATGAACATAAACAAGGAGAAATAAATTGAAGGTATCACACTTTTTATTTGCTTTACACCAAAAAGAAAACACGTTTCGCAAACTTTCATATTCCTAAAATAGTTTCTTTGGAAATTTGCACTCTCATACTTCTCCATTGATACACCAGAGAAACAAGATTGTGGTTATGAATGATAAGTTATACCTGACTTTGAATTAGCTATTCATTATTAGAATTTTGAGACAAATCTACGGATGTTTATTTCTACTTTCATTGTAGAGTCTACACTGGGAAGGAGATATAATTACCCGTGTGACAAGTTTTCATAGGACATTTTCATCGGAAATGTGGACGAAGGGAATTATAATGGACAAAGTTAACAGGACGTGTGTAGACAAAAGAATTTTCCTCTGCAGTATTGAATTATTTTTATCCAATGATGCACATTGGAAGTCATTGTCACGTGCAGGTTTTATGTGATGTTGGTTTCAAAAGGATAATTTGGAACTAGGAAAAGAGGTGGAGTGTGAGAATACCAGGGGATGGAGGGTAGACTAGGCAGGAGAAGGCAGCTTTGGCAGGAGAGAGAGAGAGAGAGACAGAGAGAGCATTGGAGTAAAATTGGAGATGTCTTGGGAGGAAAAAAAGTGTTGTGTTTAAAAATTGCAAGCACAACCTCATTGCAGCAATAACATATATTTTCGAAGAATAGACTGAACAACATTGCCAAAGGACCATAAAACCACATGTGGTTATATGTGTGGTCATAGTGCAATGGGGTCATATGGGGAATGAATCTGAAATAAAAACAGACATTCTGAAAATACTCAGCAGGTCTGACAACATTTGTGGAGAGACAAAGACATTAATGCTTTTAGTCTAGTTTACTTCTTCAAAACTGAAGAAGGGTGGAACTGAGATGGGCTGTATGCAGTTGGAGCAGGGGTATGGATAAGAGTGAAAGGGAGTTCTGCGATAAGTTATAAAGCAGAAGAGATTAAATGTCTAAGGCAAGATAGAGAGGCAAGGCATAACTTTATCAGAGGGAGGTCTTCCCTAACAACTGGTTGAACTTTTCAAGGAGGTGACCAAGTGTTTTGATGAGGGTAGAGCAGTTGATGTAGTTTATATGGATTTCAGTAAGACTGTTGACAAAGTCCCACATGATAGACTTATTAGGAAGGTAAATGTTCCTTCGATCAAGGGCAACATGGCATGTTGGATCCAAAATTGGATGATTGGTAGGAGACAGATTGTGATGGTAGAAGACTATTTGTATGAAACTTGGAGCCCAGTGGTGGACCACAGTGATCAGTTCTGAATCCATTA
The DNA here is from genome assembly GCA_024137785.1 of Ginglymostoma cirratum. Lineage (NCBI taxonomy): Eukaryota > Metazoa > Chordata > Chondrichthyes > Orectolobiformes > Ginglymostomatidae > Ginglymostoma > Ginglymostoma cirratum. The sequence goes on from JAHRHZ010000133.1 coordinate 5,076,903, forward strand.
TTTATTGTATACAAATTGTTGATGAGAATGTGGAGTTGATGATAAGTAAGTTTGCAGATGACACTTAAGTTAACTGGGTATTTAAAAGTATGGAAGAAGGTCTTAGGTTACAAGAGGATATAGACAGATTGATCAGATGGGCAGATCACTGGCAGGTGGAATTTAACCCTGAGAAGCATAAGGTAATGCACTTTGGAAGAACTAACAAGACAAAAGAATGTTCAATGAATGGCAGGACACTCAGAAGCTCAGAGGAACAAAGGCATCTTGAGTTGCTTGTCCACAGATCCCTGAGGCAGCAGGCAGGTTGATAGGGTAATTGAAGTATACAGGATGCCTTAATAGTTGAGGCATAGATTATAAGAGGAGGGAGGTTATTTTGGAACTATACAGGAATTTGGTTAGCCCACAGCTGTAGTTGTGTGTGCACTTCTGGTCACCACACCATAGGAAAGATGAGATTTCATTGGAGCGGGTGTGGAGGAAAGTCACTAGGATGTTACCTAGCATGGAGCATCTCAACTACAAAGAGGCTGAATAGGCGTAGTTTGTTTTCTTTGAAGCAGAGAGGTTGATGGGTGAACCTGATAGAGCTATATAGGATTATGAGGGACATTGACAGGGTGGATAGAAAACAGCTGTTTCCCTTAGTTGAAGGGTCAAATGCAAGGGGGTATGATTTTAAGATGAAAAATGGAGAATTAGTTGGGACTTGAGCAGAATGTTTTTCACCCAGAGGTGGTAGAGGTTGGGAATACACTGACTGGGTGGGTAGTTGAGGTGGGAAACCTGACAACATTTAAAAATGTACTTCCTTGAGCACTTGAAGTTTCATAACATTCGAGGTTATGGGCCTAGTGCTGGAAAGTGTCGTTTTAGTGTGTTTTTGGCAGTACAAACTCAATGGACTGAAGGGCCTCTTCTGAAATGTATGATTCTGTGAGTCACAGAACAAAAGGAAAAAGGAGTGGTAACAATTGTGGGAAACTCACTGAGCATTTGTCCAGGCTGTGTATAAATGCCAGAATAATTAACAGTTCTGTTTGAAAGTAAAACCGTAAAGAACAACATTCAATCCAAGTCATGACAAAATAACAGAGTCAAAATGGGGAATAGAGTTCGTGGTCTGATTGTTGAACTCAGTCTTAAGTCTAGAAGTCTGTAAAGTGCCTAAATGAGATAGCTCGTTACCCAAGCATGAGTTCAGTTCTCTGGAATGCTATAATGAGGATTGAAATGTAGGCACGAGAGCAAAGTGATGAATTAAAATAGCAAGCAACAGAAGCTTGGGGCCATGCTTGGATATAAATGAAGGTGTTCTGCAAATTGGTTGCCCAATCTGCATTTGGTCTCCTAAATATAGAGAAAACTGCATTCCTTGAATATAGAATTTGAATATGGAAGCGCTAACGAGACTAAATTCTCTTTTCTTCTACCCCTGATAGTGCACTTGCGGAAGTAGTTGAGAGCAACAAATTCAAGACCACTGGGGACATTGCATTTTACAGGTATATCTCTGATATTGGAGGCCATCAGCTCAGTAATCCGTTCATTCTAATTAAGATTTTATGCTCTTCAAGGCAAACGCTGTTTCTGGTAGCAATGATTTTAAAAAAAGCTGCCAAGCTTTGACATCAGAAACTCCCCAGATTGACATCATCAGCTTCTCTTGTAGATGGAACTTTTGTTCTTGAATAATCTTCTACTGCCCAGTATCTAGGTTAACTATCGCAGGATTTGGAACTCATAGCAAAAACCTTTTTGCTATGTACCAACATTAAAATGTTGCATGTACCACAATATTTGGATAGAAAAGCACAATTGAGGTGATGCACCACAACAGGCTGGTACCCAAAGTATGTAAACAAACAATATACAGCTTTAAAGTTGTGGGATCAGCCAGTTTCCAGTATGGGATGAACTCAGGATTGAAAAACTAATTAAGATAGCATGTTACTGTTATTTCTACAGATGATTGGAGGGGGACTTGAACTCAACTTTGGGACTCAAATGAGAGAGGGTGGGCTGCTCCTTCAGGTAAGGATTATCAGAAATATAAGCCAAATTTATATTTGAGAATCTCAGAAAATGGAAAAACTCAGCACGAGAAACATAGTTCTTGTTTTGAAGCCAATATGACTTCTTTGGAAGAGACCTGTTGAGTTTCTCCGATACTTTCTGTTTATTTACTTTACTTTTATTCAACAAATGTCAGTATGATATTTTTTACTCTAATGAACCCTTGTGTGTCTGCATCAAGCCTACACTGGTCAAGTGGAGTTGAATCTGTGATCAGCACTATGGAAAGTTGACTTGCTTCTGGATAAAGTCATAGTTCTTATATTTTTTCCATTTATTTTCCTCATTTATTTTCCTACCCCTTCAGGCGTCAGAAGAGGTTATTAACAGGAAATTCTCCATATCATGCCTTGCTGGATACTCTCAAACTGTCAAGCTGCAAAGCCACACTACAGCTACTTAATGAAGAGAATAAGGTTAACAAAGTCACAGTAATTTTGTTTTAATTTCTCAATGATCTCAGATCCAATAATGCTCCAATGTTACAAATATTTTAAATGCAGAATAGTAAACTTGCTGAGGTTATTTTCAAAATGACACAATGTTTAGGTTTTTTTCATTCTTTCATGGGCTGTTGATGTTGCTAGCAAGACCTGAATTTGTTGCCCATCCTAACTGCCCATGAATTGCCTGGCTTACTGAACCATTTCAGAGGGCAGTTAGGAACCAGTCGCATTCCTGTAGATCTGGAATCACATGTGGGCTAGGCAGAATAAGGATAGCAAATTTCCATTCCTGAGGGACTTCAGTGACAGAATGGATTTTTTTACAACAATCAGTGGTAGTTTTGTAATACCATTACTGAGACTAACTTAATGTTTCTGATTTGTTAATTCCACTTAAATACTCTGGTGCAATTTGACCTGTGTCTCTATAACCCTGAGTCTTTGGATTACTAGTCTAATAACATTACTACTGCACCACTGCCTCGCCACAGCATGTTACATTTGCAACATTACTTAGGTTATGATCCATTCCAACGTATCACAGAGAGTTGGTAACAGACTTCCGTCTCGTAGACGATGGTTTGTAATATATTGCAGTGAGTCCTGTGTTAGCTATCACCTGGCTTGACTGAGAAACCCCATTTTCACATGGCAATCTTTGTCATGTGCTACAGAGGAAGACAGTAAGCAAGAAAGGTACATAATAACTGACTTCTGTCTCCTGTGGGCCCTCTCAGCTATTTGAGCTATTCATGTTTACGGAACTCTTGTAATGTCTTTCTAAGCAATAAGTCTCCACAAGTAACAGCTGTCAGCAACTGTGCCCCAGTATTAATTGCCAATGTCCCACATTTCCATATCTTGCTTTCAGATGCTGTTGTAGCGGAGGTATGGACACTGAGGAGATTATGACATTGAGGCTCATTTGTTGTACAGAATGTCTTTGTGTACATAGGTATCATCAATCTGATGGAGGATACAATATGGACTGCAGAAGATGGAAGCCTGAATCTATAGGTGTGAAGCTGGAAAAGCATAGCAGGTCAGACAGCATCAGAGGAGCAGGAAAGTAAATATTTTAGGCCGAAACCCTTTGTCAGTCCTGACGAAGGTTTTCAGCCCGAAACATGGACTTTCCTGCTCATCAATCTGATGAAGGTGATTGAGCCAGTGCAGATAATGGTGCCTTCGCAAAATGTATGTATCATGGACTTAGCATGCTTCAGGACCTTAGTGCTGATGATTTTGTCCTGCCAGAAGATCTTGAAGATACTTCTGAGACAGTGAACGTGGAAAGTATTCGCCCTTTTCTCTTGCCTGGCCCATGTTCTCCACGTCTCACTCCTACACTGCTGAGGTCATAGACTGAAGTGATTTGCAGTTTGGTGTCAGGTTGCTGTTGTTCGACACTTTTAGTCGGCCTGGACATAACAGCTGCAGTGTTTGTGATGTATATATTTGTTACAGTATCAAGTTGGATCACAGAATCCCTACAGTGTGGAAACAGGCCCTTTGACCCAACAAGCCCACACTGACCCTCAGAGCATCCCACCCAGACCCATCCCTATAACTAACCTAATCAGGTTGATAGATTGCTGGCTCATAGATGATGCGGGGATGCATAAAGCTATGAAGAACTTCCAGGGTCATATAGTCAGTGCTGATAGGTGGTGGTATGGCAATGTTCTGGATCATATCTTTGTCCCCCTGATGTTGATGGTCAAACCAAACACCTTACAGGTGTGAGAGTCTGTTTACTGCTGAAGGTGTCTCTTTGTATGCTATTGCAGCATTGTCAGCAGCGAGCAACTAACAGATTTGAGGCACTTTTACCTTGGTCCACTGATGAACAAGGCTGAGCAGTTTTCCATCAGTTCCAGTATCTAAGTAGACACTTTCTGTAATTGTTCTGAAAGGAGAGGTCAGTAGCAAACAGAAGAATATACAAGTGGCATTGTTAGAACACAACCCTGTTTGACTGCACTGTGGATCTCCGAGGGTTGTGATGTTGCCCCATTATCACTGACATTATCCATTATCTTATCGTGGAAACAGGAAATCATATTGAGCAACTTTGATGGCAGTCAATTTGTTGGGGACCTTAAGTTAACTGCTTCTGTTCACATGGTTGATTGCTTGATGAGATCAGTGAAAACAGCGTACAGTGGGTCTACATTGCTCAGGAAAAATCTCTTGTAACTACCATACTGGGAAGTTCTTTGCAGTTGTAGATCTTCTAATTCTAAAACCACATTGGGATTCAGTACTGAAAACAAAAAATGCTGGAGCTCACAGCAGGTCAGGCAATATCCATGGACAGAAAGCAAGCTACGTTTCAAGACTAGATGACTCTTCATCAGAGCCCTGATGAAGTTTAGAGAGGGAATTCCAGAGCTGAGGGTCTCAGCTCTGGTTACATGTAGTGGAGTGATTAAAATTAGGAATGTGCAAGAGACCAGAATTGGAGGAGTGTAGAAATCCTGGAGAGGTTTGTAAACTGCATTTGCCACCCATCTTCTCATGCTAATTTGTCTACGTCCTGCAATTTGTCACCTCCTCCTAACTTAAAATCATCAGCAAACTTCAACATTTATCTCCTTGTTATTATATCCAAATCACTTATTGAAATGAACCAGATCCCTTGTACACATCTTTACCGATAGCCTATACAATAAATAAGCATCTACTTACCATCATTCCTTCCCCTCTGAGCTTTACGATCCTTCTGAAAACTTCTGAAAATCTGAACAAATTCCATTGCGTTCCTCTTAGACACAGCAGTTTCTTCAAAAATCAAATAAGTTAACCTAGTGTGGACTTCCCTTTACAGGTCCATGGTGCTTTTGTCTGATCAGTCAAAGGCCTTCTAAGCCCTTTGATATGAATTTTAAAATGGTCATTTTCAAAATACATACTGAGTGAAGGTATCTGCAGCTAACACCATTTCACGTCAGAAATGTTTGAGATTGTTGCCTGTAATTTTCTATCCATTGATTTTGGTAAGTGAGAGGAAGTGGGTCCAGAGTGAAAAGATGTGAAGTAATCTTTGAAGGGGAGCTGTGGAGCAGGGGATAACAATGAGAGACTGCCATGGCAGATGAGAGGCTGTTGCAATGGATTAAGTGCATAAAACGTTAATGGTGTGAATAGGGGAAAGAATCATATGAGAGGTGGTGGCGCAGTGATTACGTCATTGGACTGGTAGTCTGGAGGCCCTGGCTAATGCTCTGAGACAGAGGTCCATTTCCCACCATGGCAGCTCGTGGAATTATATTAAATTAATATGTCTCAGATGAAATGCTAGGCTCAGCGATAATGAAACTATTGTCGTGTCATAAAACCCATCTGTACACTAATGTCATTTACAGAAGGAAATCTGCCATCCTTACGTGCACTTCAGTGGCCGAGTGTTTAACGTTGCTGACTGACCTGTATTAAAAATATGACCAAAGGGACCAATCGACTCCATCATTAGTCTAATTGATAACATTTGACACCAAGGACCAATCATGTCCAGAACACAAAAATAATTCTCAGCACGTATGATTCTTCTTATGTGTGACTTTAAACCAGGAACAAAGTGGTTGACTCTTAACTGTCCTCTGAAAAGGCCTAGCAAGCCACTCAGTTATACCAAGCCTCCATGATGTCTGAAAGCAATTAAAACTAAACAGATCACATAGTAATGATCTTGATATGATAAATGACAACATCAAAATCCAACCCTGTTAATCTTACAAACAACTAAAGTTTGTTTTGCCAAAACTGGGAAAACAGTCAAGCAATAGGTTGACTCACCATATAACACTTAAAAGACAGTGACCCAAACATGTGCAGTCCCACTGGGCTAGCAGTAGGAGTAGAGGTGGTGGCAAAGTTATATACAATTATGAAGGAAGTTCTTAACATTGCACGTGTCATCAGAACAAGGTTTGGCAAGGAAAACTGCTGGCTGCCACCTACATCCATCCATTCTGCCCTCCTGTATCTTCACCAGAGGTTGGCAAGGGCGTTGAATATACTGTGGTTGAGGTCCATTACGAAGAGTGACTTGGTAGCACCATTACTGACGAGGTCTTTTTTGAAACATTTATTCATGGATATGGGCTTCACCGGTTGCATCAACATGTGTTGCCCTGAGGAAGGTGATGGCAAACCTTAAGTTGTAGAGACATCTGCAGTGCTACTAGGAAGGGAATTCCAGGATCATGGCCAAGAAACTGAAAGCATAGCAATATAGTTTCAAGTGAGGACAGGATTTGACTTGGAGAAAAACTTACTGATGGTGGTGTTCCCATCAATCACCTGCTGTTGGCCTTCCAGGCATTAGAGGTTGCACATTTGGAAGGAGCTGTTGAGAGAGATCTTGTGATCTGCTGCAGTGAATTTTGTCAATGGTACACACATGCTGTAGCTGTCAGTGGTGGAAGAAGTGAATGCTTAAGGTGGTAGATGAGGTGTTGTTAGTCAATGAGATGTAGACTGGTTGTACACAGAGTGGGCAATCCAGTCTGCAACATTATTGCCTAAGTTGAATGTCACTTCTGCAATATCACAAACATTGAATTAAATGGGCACAGACGTCAGGATTAGAAACCAGAAGCCTTGGCAGATTTAAATTCTTTAAACGTTAGGGACTGTTAATACTTTCATTAAGAATTTATTTTGATTTGTAATGGCAGTGCTCGGTGATTAAAGTTGTAAACTATTTTTCAGGTTTCACTCCTTTTGGAGGTCTTTGCCCTTGAGGATCATGTAATCAGGATAAAAGTGAACGAGTTGAAGCCGATGAAGCCGAGATATGAAGTGCCTGATGTTATTGTTAGCGAACCAGTCACACAAAGGTGAGATGACTGGTTCAACAAGCAAATTCTAGTAGTAGGCTTAAATTTGTCAAAGTGGCTTTTACAATGAACTTGTGTACAGGCTAGACCTGACCTTTCTAGCGAGTTACTAATACTCCTCTAACACAATTATGTCAGGCCATTCCCTGACATCAGTCCCCCGTTGTGTGCTATTTTCTGCAACTAAAATTGTGTCTTCACTAACTGTTGAAATCTTATTGTTGCAAGTAGGTTTGCATTTATGTTTGCTAACATGATTCCCAATCTCAGTTATAAAATCAAACAGGAACTCAACCAATCAATAATCCAGAGATTGAGTAAACTGGGATAACAAGGTGTGGAGCTGCTCCTATGATGCTGCTTGGCCTGCTGTATTCATCCAGCTCCACACCTTGTTATCTCGGATTCTCCAGCATCTGCAGTACCTATTATCGCTGACACAATTGAGTAAACCTGTGCCACTTTTGCATAATGTGTGCGACTCAGGAATGACAGTTCTCATTGTTTTTACCGGTTTCATTAATGTGACAAAATTTGGTACTAGACTATGTTTGATACAATTATTCCTTACTGTTCTGTGTGCTAGATTCCCTCGCCTAGCAAACAAAGTTCCTTCAGGACCAAACCAAGTGCATATCAGCACACCATTTCTTCTGCCTCTAGTTTCAATATTTTTACCTAACGAGCATACAAGGTCTTTGCTCTGTGACCAATTCAGTAATTGCAGCATCTCGTCAACATTTATCTCAGATATTTCTAAGTACTCAATAACTTTAAATGAGAACACTGCATATCCCTTTGCAATGCAAATACTGTTCCAGTTGTAACCGTGTTTTTGTCACTGCTGTTAAGTTTTGGACCCCGTTTTCAGATATTGTTGCTGTGTTCATTGGCAAAGATCATTCGCATGGCAGTCGATCCAGAGAAACCTCCTCAGTATTTGGACAAATCACATAGGGACGCGTGTTTTTCATTGAAGCAAAATAGTGTTAGATCAGGATTTCTGTTTGAAACAAAAGGTCCTTGTCACTTTTATTTTGTTTAAAGTATGTATTATATAATCCCATCTGATTTATTTGACCTTGTGATAGAACAAAACTCCTGTCATACCATTACTTAGATTACAAACTACCAAATGGTAATTCAATAAAGAGTGGCAAAGTGAAGAGGTAATGTTCAACCTTAACTTTTTCCTCAGAAAATGGAAACTATGAAATACTAAAACCAATATGAAATGTGGGCCTAAATAAAGTGTTGTAAATCATGACAGCACAGGATGAATGAAAGGAGTTTGGTTAAACTCATTGAGGGTTTGAAAGTGAGGGGCAATGAATGCAAGATTAAATGTGAGATGTTTGAAACAGATGGCAGAAGAATCTTCTCACACAGAAAGTTGTGAGCTTTTCAAATTCACTTCCAAGCTTAGTGATTGAGGTAGAAATTCAGCATCCAGGATTAGATTTTTTGGATAAATGAAAATAATTTGATGCGATTTGAAATCTGGAATGGAATTTGGAAACAGAAATATGACTGGGGACTAGTTGCTCACATGGATGGTAAATGCTAACGTGAATTGGTTTGCCAAATAGGTTGTTTCTATGGATTGAGCTAAGTGTACTTCTTCTAAGGCTTTTGTCTTCTCCTGAAGAGACAGTGCACACTTACAAGATAGATCCAGGTCCGGAGTCTGTTGTGTACTATTGCTTACTCAATAAAAGGACTTTGCCAAAGCTATAGCAGATGAGGCAGTGTGAGGTTACTGGATGAATTAATAATGGATAAAAGAGAAGTTTTGAGAAAAACTGATGGCATTTCAGCTGATAAACTACTAGCTACAGATAAGATACATCCAAGGACGCTAAGGGAAGTGAGGGTAGAAATTCCAGGGGTGTTGAACATTGGATACTAGGGTGGTTCTAAGGACTGGAGGATTATAAATGTATATTATTATTATAATAATTATATAATTATACACCCTCAAGACTTAACAAAAATGGGGATAAATAAATGTCATGGTTACAGACCAGTCAGCTTAACATCGACCATGGGAAATATTTTAAAATCAATAATCCAGGAAAAAATTAACAGTCGCTTGAACAAGCAAGAACTGAAAATGGAAAAAGAGCAAAGATTCATTGAAGATTATGAAAAAGATGCTGCAGAAACTCAGCAGTCTGGAAACATCTGTGGAGAAAGAACAGAGTTAATGTTTCAAGTCCAATTTGATATAAGGGCAAACTCTGATTTTTGCTGAGATAATGGAGTGGGTACCTAAGGCAGTGGGACTTGCAAAAGGCATTTGATGAAGTAACATGAATTAGAATTACTTGTAAAATTAAAACCGTAGGAAATTGCCTGGAGCACAGGAAAGAGAGATTGCAGTAAATGCCTGCTCTTCAGAGATGTGCAGTGGTGTTCCTTTGGGTGAAGCACTGTGAACCTCTGCTGTTTTCAATATATTTTTAGGTGTCTGTACAACTTCAAAACAAAATGCATGTCACCAAATGGTCTGTTGTCCGAGTGTATGTATTGCTAACTTGTGGTTAAGTTGTAAGCATAACAAAGTTTGAGCAGAAGCATTTTCTGTGGTGATTTACGTACTAAAATAAAAAAGCTTGTCAAGTTGATTGTCAGAATAGTATTTGATCCCTTTCAGCTAATATGATGAGAAAGGTTTACTGAAACATCGATGGGTCTTAGCATTGAAGGCCAAGAAGCTTAATACGTTAGTTTTAGCAATGCAAGAAATAGAACATAGAACAATACAATACAGGAACAGGCCCTTCGGTCATGATGTTGTGCCAAATGTGACACCAAATTAAACTAATGCCTTCTGCTTGCCCTTGGTCCATATTCCTCCATTCCTTGAAATACTGAGATGAATTGATAAAGAAAAAGAAGGAAGCATATGTCAGGTATAGCACATTAAAAACAGAGAAAGCCCTTCAAAAATATATAGAGTGGAGGGGTTGCTTAAAAAGAATTAGGAGGGCAAAGAGAGGCCACAGAATATCGGGCAGACAGGATCAAGGAAAAGCCCACAGCTTTGTATAAACAATCAGACAGTTGCAGGAAGACTTGGGAGAACTAATTTGAAATAATGAAGAAAATTTTAAAATGGGCTATTCCATAAAAATGAGCTAGTGAGGAGCAGTAAGGATAAAGAGCAAACAGAACTTGGATGTCAAGTTTTTGAAGGGGTAGCATGGGGTCAGTCCCTCACAGCGCCAGGGACCACAGGTTGACTTCAGCCATGGGTGACTGTCTGTGTGGAGTTTGCACGTTCTCACGTGTCTGTGACTTTACGCCGGGTGCTCCAGTTTCCTCCCACAGTCCACAGATGTGCAGATTAAGTGGATTTGCCATGTTAAATCACTCTGTAGTGTGCAGGGATGTGCTGACTGAGTGGCTTAGCCATGAAAAATGCAGGCTTACAGGGATAGGGTGGGATGCAGACTTGATGGACTGAATAGTCTCTTTCCACACTGTAGGGATTCAATGATTCTAGAATGTGGGAGGCTAGCCAGATGTGTATTGAATAGTCAAGTCTACAGGTAACAAAGGAATGGAAGAAGGTTTTAGCACCAAATGAGCTGAGATAGGGTGTTGTCTGATTTTACAGAGGTGGATTTAGATGACCCTGATCGTTGTGCAATATATGGTCGGAAGTGCATCTCTGTGCCCAAATCAACTCCATGGTTGTGATTCAGTCTCAGATAAATGTTGTGGAGCAAGGGAGATTTAGTGTTTGGGGTGGTGTTGCTGAGATGGACCAAGTGTTGTCAGTCTACATGTAAAAATAGTTCTCTGCTTTTGGATAAAGTTGCTGAGGCACAGCATGTAAATGAGAAACAGAAGGGAACGAAGGATAGATCCTTGGGGAACACCAGATATAATATCAAAGGGAGTAGGGAATGAAGCCTTTGTATGTGGTAAGCTGACTATGACCAGGTCGAGAAGATTTGAATTAGGTGAGTCCAGTCCCATCCAGCTTGGTGACAATGAGGAAACATTAGAAGAGGATAATGTGGTTGACTGTTTTAAGGTCTACAGACACAACAAGGGGAGTAAGAGTATACCTTTGTCACACCCAGTCACACTGGATAGCATTCATGATTTTGATGAAAGTGTTCTGATATTGTTGTTATGACACACAGACAGACAGCTGACCAAATTAGCCTTCTAACTCTGCACTCACAAGACCGTAAAACTAAAAGCTTCTAAGACCCTCAAAATTGATCCCAGTGGTTCCTAGCCAGACTTTGAGTAACCATTCCCAAACTCTGTGAATAATCAATTTTAGATACTGGTTTGTAGCTCAAACAAAAGACTAAGCAACTTATTAATGATACAGTAATTTCAACAGAGCAAAATTAAACAAAGTAATCTAATTATTGTCTGTGATTTAAACTCAATAACCTTTGTTTTCAACCACATTCACACAAAAGACAGCCAGACAAACAGACACAGTTAGGAGATAAGTAAAAGAAAACTGGCCAAATTATTTAAGTGGTTTTTATGATGCGTTGTTTCACAAGCATATATGATTATTTCTTGGTTGGTTTTCTGAAGATGTCGATCAGCGTCACATTTTCACTTCCCTTAGAGGAAGTTAGTTTATACTTGTCACTGAGTTTCTGTTCTCTGCACTTCCAGTAACTGACAATAGGAGGTTAGGCAGGGAGCTTTCAAATCTCCATTCTGTTTCATCAACGCACAAACTCTTTCTCGCAGAAAATAGTCCAAAACCCAGTTCAAAATTCTGGCCATTCCCTGTCAGACTAACTGTCTCCCCATGAGGTTTTGTCCATTGTACGATCTACCATTTGCTTGAGCATTAGGTCTCTACCAGACTTAGTGAAACCAAGCCTCAGGTACTGAACTCATTAATGCCAATATCTTCTGTCTTTGTAGACATACTGCCCTCCCCTGATGTCAGAGTGTCTGCAGAATCTTTTGATCAAGAACTGACCTGCAATGAACTTCCAGGCCTGGCATCACAAACAAAAATCAACTTATTTGGTTTGTTTTCTTTAGAACATAAGCGCTGCTCAAGTTCCCAGTGTCATTTTCAGCTCACTGTCCTCAATTCACAGCTCCAAATCAAAATAGATAAAAGAATAAAACAAAAATACTGAAAAACCAGTGAAGGTTTTGACACTATGCCATTTAGTAATTTTGCAGCTATTCATTTAACACCGAAAGCAATGGACATAAATTAAAGTGGACGTGGAACTTTTAATTTCTCAAATATTGTTTTCATCCGGGACTAATTTATCAGGTTGACTGTAGCTTTTAAGAATTTGATCTGGTCAGTTATCAGTTAAACAGCACAACTGTGCTTAAGACCTGAGAGTACCTATGAAATGCACCATTAAGTAGTTATTTTTTTCTGTTTTATTGTTAGTGGAGCAGAGGGGAATATCATAGTTGGAAAAATACATTTGAATTATAATGTGATTTTAATGTCTAATTTCAATTCCTGGCAGGTAAAGCATATGTTGTGTTTTAAATGTACTGTGTAGTTCATCCCTTTAAGGTAGTATACCAATACAAGTGTTTGCTGCCATTTTAATGCATTAACTACCTGTATATGCTGTTGGATGTGAAAATATTTATTTTCCTTCTATGTTCTGAAGTAGGAAACGCTTTGTAAATGTGTGGCACGCTATTTAGTACATTTCTTTGTGTGTTTTCCAGATTGACTGTAGTGTCTAAGGATGGGCTTTCTTTAACACTGGCTGCAGCTGATGGATGCACCCAGGTACTGGTTATAGCAAAGCCATTTCGAATGGAAATTCAGAATCATGGTGAAGTGTCCATGTGTGTCAATTCCCTCGGGTATTTATACTTTGAACATCTGCGTAAGAAGTCACAATCTGAAGCGTAAGTTTCCAACTGTAATCCATTTCCTATGGTTTATATCCCAGTCAACTGTAGCCTAGAAATTTCCTGATTGGCTGATATGGCTAAATCCTGTCCCAATTAGGCCTGTTCCATCATTCGGTTAAATTATGACAGATCTGTATCTTAACTCAGCTTATCCTTTTTAGTTAAATCCTAATGCACTTGCCCAACAAAAATTTATTTGGCACAATTTAATTTGAAATTTGAGAATATAAGGAATAGGAGCAGCAGAAGACTATATGGCTATTTGAACCTGCTCTTCCATGGATTGGATTTTGGCTGATCTTAGAGACCAGAAGTCTGTCTGTCAGCCTTAAATATATCCATTGATGATGCATCCAGAATCCTCTGAGACAGAGAATTCCAAATTTTACAACCAATTGTCCCCTTATCCTGAAACCACCTCCTTGCCTGCATTTTGCCAGCACGGGGAGACAATGCCTCAGAGTCTACCCTGTCAAGCCCTTTCTGAGGTTACATCTGATTCTTCTAAACTCAGAGAATATAGACCCATCATAGGACAAACCTGCCTGTCCCAAGACCAATGCAGTGATCCTTCACAGTATTGTTTCAAATGCAAGTATATCCTTCCTCATTATTTGAGATCAAAATTGCATGCAGCGTTCGAAACATGGTCTCACTAAACCCTTTACTGGTGTATCAACATCTCTTTATTTTTGTACTCCAGTCTCCTTTCAAGAAAGGACAAAACGCCTTTTGTTTTCCTAATTGCTCCATGTATCTCTATGCAATCCTTTTGTGTTCCTTACATGAGTACACCCAATTCTATCTAAATATCAACATTTACAAGTTTCACATCCTTTAAAAACATTTGGCTTTTCTGCCCTTACAAGCAAAATGAATAACCTCACAATTCTCAGTGTTTTACTGCATCTGCCACCTTGTTGACCGCTCAGTTATTCTGCCTATATCTCATTGGAGCGTCTTTATATTGTCGCAGCTTGTGTTCCCTCAAAGATTTATATCATCAGCAAAATTGAATAGATTACTCTCCATCTCTGTGTCTAGGTATTTTTAATCAACCTGTTCAGGGATGTTATGACATACTGCTGGAAAGGTGGGAATTGAACACAATCCTAACCCTTCTGACTGAGAGGTAGAGATATTACCTCTGGTGTGACAACAGCCTTTATCTCTTTGCCAATGTCATTAATGTAGCTTGTAAACAGTTGAAACCCCAGAACGAATCCTTTTGGCACTCCATTAGTCACAGTCTACTAACTTGAAATTGCCACATTTATCCCTGTTTTCTACTTCCTGTCCAATCCTGTACTCGTGCGAATATATCACTCAACTCAATGAGCTTTATCTTGTGTATTCATCTTTTGTGTGGCATTTTGTTGAATTTCCTCTGGAAGTCCAAATATACTAATCTCCACTCATGCTGACCCAATTTCTTGATTTTTTTTTGATGTAAGATTCTTTCTCACTGATGTCCTTATGTCATCCTTTATTATCAAGGCCACCCCTCCTTTTCCATTGTGACTTTTCAAAATGTCTTTAACCTTGGAATATTTATTTGCCAACCTCGCTTAATGTATAAATATCTCCCTCAGTAGTTGTGATTAGATCAAACCATTTCCTGTATCTTTATTTGTGCCACTACTTCATGTTTGTTATGCTGATGCTGCACACATAAAGTGACTTCAGTATTTTTTTTATTATGATTCCTCGAATGGATGTTACTTTCTGATACGTTATAAATATTAAACTCTGTATCTTCCTGTTTTCATTCAGCTTGTCTTTACACATGTTGATATACATTCATATTGCATGATCATTTATCTTTGGATTTCTAAATCTCCGTTCACTCAAACATTCCTCTATTGCTAAAGTCTTTTTTTCATACTCTCTCCATATTTGTTGGTTTGCTCTTGTGTGTACACTGTTTCCTTTCCTGCCACACTCTGGTTACCATTACCCATATCCTGTCAGTGCTACAGTTTTGTCTTGTCCCTTTTCTTTCTCTTTGCAAATTCCCCTTGCATGAATCATACCATATTATTTTGATGCAAGTCCACGCTTCAATCTTAACTATAAAACTCATCAGGATACTGGATCCAGTGTGATTTGGGTGAAGGCTGTCACATTAGTACAGCTTCTTCTTTTCCAGTTTTGGTGCTGGTGCCCTGTGATTCAAAACTTATTTCTTCCACACCAATCTTTCCGCCATGCATTCAACTCTTTGAACTTATTTACCATATACTCATTTCCTCATGGCTCGGATATTAATACATAAATTATGGCTTTGTTGTTTTGCTTTTTAGTTTATTCCCTAGCTGTTCCTTTTCCCTCAATAGAACCTTTTCCACTCCTACCAATGTCATTGATATCACTAAGAATCTGGACAATCGGATCCTCTCTTTGTCTCTCAATTCCTCTTAGCCCTAAGGAGATATCATAACCCTGAAACAGTCAGACACCGCAGCTTATGGAGCTCACATTCCTAGCTGTTGAAAACCATATCTATTGCCATGACTTTACTGCCCCTTTCTACGATTGTGTTCTATTTGACTCCCCTAATTTAGCTGGTTCCCTGCATCTCATTCAATAGTTGTTTGATTGTCCTCCATGCAATCCCTGCTCTCGTGCCCAAGAAGCAGTTACCTCAAACTTGTTGGATCACTGGAGAGGTTGAAACTCTGCTATTGCTACCTCCTGCATCCAATGGCTTTCTCAGTCACGGTCGCACCCACTTCTCCCTGATCTCAGACCAAATCTAAATTACTTATTCAAAGGACTGTGATTGTTTCTTGGAACGAAATATCCAAGTAACTTGCCTCCTCCCTGATGTATCACAGCAAAGCTCAGACTCTAGCTCATCAGTTCTGAGGTAAAGTCCCTGGGCTGCAGCTGCTTACTGTAAATGTGCATACGATGGATCATGGGTGTCCACCAGTTCTCATTTATTACAGCTGTAACTCTTCAGCCGCCCCGTCATCTTTACTGTGTTTTACTTATTCAATAATAAGGAAATATCGCTCAACTATTATATGTAGTTCTATCAGGTAGTTTAATGTTAAACTATAAATTGAATGCAATATTGAAATCTCCCAGCACCAGGAGAAACTACACCCCCTAATCTGACTTAGTTTCAACCGCTTTTTAGGAGGAGAGAATTCCAAGTTTTTTTCTAGACGTGAAGACAAACTTAATTGAATTTGAAAGCCCCAATTTTAAGATTAAGCTTGGTTTTTCTGGACTTCTCCACAAGTGAGGGAATGGATAGTGCTCTGAGTTCGACGTCGTCAGGGTCTGATTCAGATCTACCCCAAACTACTCTGTTGGCTACCATTGTGAGAATGTGTTTACCAGTCTCATTCCAGTTCAGTACTAGGCACTACTCTGAGGTTGAATTATAGAACATAGAACAGTATAGCACAATACAGGCCCTTCGGCCCACGATGTTGTGCCGAACTTTTACCCTAATCCTAAGGTCTATCTAACCTCCATCCCTACCTTATACTATCATCCATATGCCAGTCTAATAGCTGCTTAAATGCCCCTAATGAGGCTGACTCCACTACCCTCTCTGGCAATTTATTCCACGCCGCTACCACTCTCTGAGTAAAAAACCTACCTCTGACGTCTCCCCTATATCTACCTCCGCTCACTTTAAAACTATGCCCCCTTCTAATAGCTACCTCCACCCTAGGAAAAAGTCTCTGGCTGTCTACTCTATCTATGCCTCAGATCATTTTGTACACCTCTATCAAATCACCTCTCATCCTTCATAGTTCTAAAGAGAAAAGCCCGAGCTCTCTCAACCTTTCCTCGTAAGACCTTCCCTCCATTCCAGGCAACATTCTGGTAAATCTCCTCTGCACCTTTTCCAACGCTTCCACATCTTTCCTGTAATGAGGCGACCAGAACTGGACACAATAGTCCAGATGTGGCCGAACCAGGGTTTTGTATAGATGGAGCATAACTTCACGGCTCTTGAACTCAATCCCTCTATAAATGAAAGCTAACACACCATACGCCTTCTTAACAACTCTATCCACCTGGATGGCAGCTTTCAGGGAACTGTGGACATGAACCTCAAGATCCCACTGCTCCTTCACACTGCCAAGAATCTTTCCATTAACGCTGTATTCTGCTTTCAAGTTTGTCCTTCCAAAATGAATCAGCTCACACTTTTCAGGGTAAAACTCCATCTGCCACTTCTCAGCCCAGCTCTACATCCTATCAATGTCCCTTTGTAACCCAGAACAGCCCTCTGCACTGTCCACAACGCGACCCACCTTCGTATCGTGCACGAACTTACTAATCCACCATTCCACTCCTTCATCCAAATCATTTACAAAAATCACAAATAGAAGAGGACCCAGAACAGATCCTTGTGGTACACCACTCGTAACTGAGCACCATGTTGAATATTTTCCATTCACTACTACCCTTTGTCTTCTGAGGGTCAGCCAATTCTGAATCCAATCTGCCACATTTCCCCCTATCCCATGCCTCCTTACCTTCTGCATGAGCCTACCATAGGGAACCTTATCAAACGCCTTACTTAAATCCATGTATACCACATCCATTGCTGTACTTTCGTCCACGTGTTTGGTCACCTCTTCAAAGAATTCAATAAGGTTTGTGAGGCATGATCTACCCCTCACAAATCCATGCTGACTATCACGAATCAAACTGTGCCTTTCCAAGTGATCATAAATCCTATCTCTCAGAGCCCTTTGCAATAATTTTGCCCACCACTGACGTAAGTCTAACCGGCCCATAATTTCCGGGGTTATCCCTATTCCCTTTTTTGAACAAGGGAATGATGTTTGCCTGTCTCCAATCTTCTGGCACTATACCCGTGGACAGTGAAGACAAAAAGATCATCGCCAAAGGCCCTTGATCTCTTCCCTCACTTCCCATAGAATCCTTGGATAAATCCCATCAGGCCTGGGGTCTTAACTTTTCAACTTTCTCAAAATTTCTAGCACACCTTCCTTACAAACATCGACCTCCTCTAGCCTACCAGCCTGTTTCACACTGTCCTCCTCTACAACTAGGTCACTCTCAGTTTGCATACCGAAGAAATGTGTTCATTAAGGACCTCACCTATCTCTTTAGGCTCCGTGCACAAATTCCCTTTACAATCCTTGATCGGCCCTACCCTTTCTCTGGTCATTCTCTTATTCCTCACGTACGTGTAAAAAGCCTGGGAGTTTTCCTTGATCCGATCTGCCAAGGTTTTCTCATGCCCCCTTATTGCTCTCCTAAGCCCTTTCTTCAGCTCCTTCCTGGATAACTTGTATCCATCTATAACCTTTTCCGTTCCTTGTTTCCTAAACCTTACATAAGCATCCTTCTTCCTCTTAACCAGTTGTTTGACCTCGCTTGAGAACCAAGGATCCCTCACTCGACCGCATCTTCCCTGCCTGCTAGGGACAAACATACCAAGCACATGCAGTATGCATTCCTTAAACAACCTCCACATTTCAATAGTGCTCTTCCCTGATGGCATCTGTTCCCATTTTATGTTACCCAGTTCTTGCCTAACAGAATTATTATTACCATTCCCCCAATTATAAACCTTACCCTGGTGTATGTACCTATCCTTTTCCATGACTATTGTAAAAGTAACAGAGTTATGATCGCTACCGCCAAAATGCTCTCCTACCAACAGGTCTAACACTTGGCCCGGTTCATTGCCAAGCACAAAATCCAAAGTGGCCTCTCCTTGGGTTAGTCTGTCTACATACTGTGTCAGGAATCCTTCTTGAACGCACTGGACAAAACCCACTCCATCTAAACTATTACAACTAAAATGTTTCGAATCAATATTTGGAAAGTTGAAGTCACCCATGACTACAACCCTGTGACTTCTGCACCTTTCCAGTATCTGCCTCCCAATCCACTCCTCCACTTCTCTGCAACTATTAGGGGGTCTGTAAAAAAACTCACAACAAAGTGACTGCTCCTTTCTTGTTCCTGACCTGAACCCAAACTGACTCTGTCGACATATCATTCTCGAACTGCCTTTCAGTACCTGCTGTACTAGCCCTGACTAGCAATGCCACTGCCCCGCCTCTTTTTCCACCCTCCCTATTTCTTTTAAAGCATCTAAATCCCGGAACTTCCAACAATCATTCCTGCCCCAGAGTTACCCAAGTTTCTGTAATGGCCGCAACATCGTAGTTCCAAGTACTGACCTATGCTCTAAGTTCATCCGCCTTATTTCTGATACTTCTAGCATTGAAGTATACACACCTCAAACCATCTCTGTGTCGACAATTACGCTCCATCGGCTGCATTTCCTTATTAACAACCTCACTCCCTGTTGTGTTTGTTGGAAGGCTGAATATCTCATCCTCTGAATTACAAATCCGGTTCCCCACCCCCTGCCAATCTATTTTAAACCATCCCACATAGCTTGAGCAAACCTCCCTCCCAGGATATTTGTGCCCTTCCGGTTCAGGTGCAACCGGTCCTTACTGTACAGGTCCCACCTTCCCCAGAATGTGCTCCAATTATCCACATAATGGAAGCCCTCCCTCCACACCAGCCCTGTAGCCACGTGTTTAGCTGCACTCTCTCCCTATTTCTTACCTCGTTATCACGTGGCACTGGTAGTAATCCAGAGATATCTACCCTGTTTGTCCTGGACTTCAGCTTCCAACCTAACTCCCTGTATTCGTTTTTGACATTCTCTGTCCTTTTTCTACCTATGTTATTGGTACTGACGTGTATCATGACTGCTGGTTGCTCACCCTCCCCTTAAGGATCTTGAAGACACGATCCGAGACATCACGGACCCTGGCACCCGGGAGGCAACATACCATGCATTCATCTGTTCGCGTTCACTGAACGCGATAGAACAGTCAGTCTGTGCCTGTTACTATTGAATCCCCCGCTACAATTGTTCTCCTATTCTCCCCCCTTCCCTTCTGTGCCACCGGGCCAGGCTCAGTGCCAGAGACCTGTCCACTGTGGCCTTCCCCTGGTAGGTCGTTCCCCCCAACAGTATCTGAAACGGTATACTTATTATTGAGGGGAACGGCCACAGGGGATCCCTGCACTGTCTGCCTATTCCCTTTCCCCTTCCTGACAGTCACCCAGCTACCTTTCTCCTGTACCTTGGGTGTGACCACCTCATTATAACTCCTCTCTATGACCCCCTCAGCCTCCCGAATGATCCGGAGTTCATCCAGCTCCAGCTCCAGTTCCCCAACGCGGTTTTTGAGGAGCTGGAGTTGAGTTCACTTTTCGCAGGTGAAGTCAGAGGGGACACCAGCAGTGACCCTTACCTCCCACATCCTGCAAGAGGAGCATGGAACTGCCCTAGCTTCCATTCCCTCTACTCTAGATTTCTAGAAGAATTTAAAAAAAGGCCTTACCGACCCTCCATAGGGTCTCTTTTTTTGGTCAGAGAAGGAGGATGGGTGGGAGATGCTACATGTGTAGTGTTTCGGGTTTAGCCAATGCCCGAATATATCAGTTCCTTCCTGGCTTGCGTTCTATCCACACACCTGCCGCTGAAAACAAGAAGGCCGCTGCTGCACGAGATAAGTTTTTAATACAGGGAAAAAAATCAACCTTACCTTCCCGTCAGCACTCTGGCTCGCACTGCTGCCACTGAAAACAAGAAGGCCGCTACTGCATGAGTTAAGTTTTTATACAGGGAAAAAAAATTTATTCATATTGGACCATAGAAGGAGTTTGGGGATAGCTGAGTTGCATCTGAATTGTCAACATAGTGGGAGGGAGCTTCAATTACTTCAATTACCTTGAAATGGCATGATTGAATGTTAAAATTAAAAGTAAAAGAGATTCATACAGTCTTGTTACAATTTGGGTCTTTTCTACCGTTTTTTTCTCTAGTTAGGGTCTGGGATGCACTGCCTGAGAGTATGATGGAGGCAGTTTCAATCAAAGTCTTCAAAAGAAAATTGGATAATTATCTGGACAGATAAGATTTGTGGGTTAGCAAGGAAAGTTGAGTGAGTAGGACTAGGCGAGTTGCTTTAATAGAGACCAGCACTGATTGTAATAAGTCGAATGGCTTCCTTCTGTGCTGGACCCTTCTATGATTTTATATAATTCAATTTATTTATTTTAGATTAATCTCGATAATAAGTCTTAGTTCCCCTTAGTCTTAGAGCCATTCAGTCATACAGCACGGAAACAGACCCTTTGGTCCAACCAATTCGTGCCGAACATAATCCCAAACTAAACTAGTACCACCTGCCTGCTCCTGGCCCATATCCCTCCAAATCTTTCCTATTTATGTACTGATCCAAATATCTTTTAAATGTAATTGTGCCCACATTCACTGCTTTCCCAGGAAGTTCATTCGAGATGCAAACCACCAGCCGTGTAAAAAAAATTGCCCCCAGAGATTTTTAAATCTCTGTCCTCTCACCTTAAAAATGTGCCCACTAGTCTTGAGATCTGGCATCCTAGGGAAAAGACACCTACTATTAACACTATATATAGACTTCATGAATTTATAAACTTCTATAAGGTCACCTCTCAACCTCCTATGCTCTTGAAAGTATTTCCTTCAGAGCTGATATGTGGTTCTTAATAGTAAGTCAAGGGTAACAAGTGGAAGATGCTTCTTAATTGCAAGATCTATCTGTCAGAAAATTGCATGTACAAATCCTACTTCAGGACCTGAGCACACTTCAGTACAGTAATACCAGCGGTGCTATATTTTAGAAGAGATGTTAAACTAAGTTACTATCTGTCCTTTCATTGGAAAGAAAAGACTGAGGACACTATTTTGAAGAGCAGGGAAGTTATCATTTGTGTGCTAGTCAATATTTACGCATCAATCAACATCACAATAACATTATCAGGTTGTTATCAGATTATTGTTGGGGGGGTTTTGCTGTGTACAAATAGGTATTTTCTACACGACTGTGACTATGATCAACAGTACTTAATTAACTCGAAAGTACTTTCAAACACAAAAATGAAAATTGCTGGAGAATTTCAGCATCCTCAGGGTGCTGACAGATGGTCACTGGACCCAAAATGTTAACTCTGCTTTATCTCCACAGATGCTGCCAGACCCAGAGGATCTCCGGCAATTTCTGTTTTTGTTTCACATTTATGGCATCCACAGCTCTTTGTTTTATCTGTGTTCTTTCACGCTTTAGTGATGAGAAAGGCTCTACTGTACGACTGTAAGAAATAAGAGCAGGAGAAGGCCATTTGGCCCCTTATGCCTGCTCTGCCATTCAATAGAATCATGGCTGATCTGACATTCCTCACATCCACTTTCCAACTTGTTCCCTGTAACCCTTGATTCCCTTCATGATCAAGAATCTATTTATCTCAGCCTTGAACAAGAATTCTGTGCCCACAGCTGTCTGTGACCAGGAGTTCCAAAGACTCTCAACCCTCTGAGAGAAGAAATTCTTCCTTGTCTCAGTCTTAAAATGATGCCCCTTTATTATAAGACTATGCCCTCTGGTCGCACATTCTCCCATCAGGGAAGATATCTTCTCAGCATTTACCCTGTCAACCCTGTTAAGAATCCTGTATGTTTCAATGAGATAACCACTCATTCTTTTATTCTCCAGTGAGTAGAGACCCAACCTGTTTGGCCTTTGCTCATAAGACAATCCCTCCATACCAGGGATCATCCTAGTGAATGTTCTCTGAACTGCTTCCAATGAAATTCAACCATTTCTTAAATAAGGGGACCAAAGCTGTACACAGTTCTTCAGAGATAACAAGGTGTGGGGCTGGATGAACACAGCAGGCCAAGCAGCATCATAGGAGCAGGAAAGCTTGCCGTTTCGGGCCTAGACCCTTCATCAGAAAAAGCGTGAAAAAAACGTGGAACAATCCCTCTTCCGTACCTACACTGGCCCTAAACTCCACCTCTTCCTCCGTTACATTGATGACTGTATCGGCGCCGCCTTGTGCTCCCACGAGAGCTTGAACAGTTCATCCACTTCACCAAAACCTTCCACCCCAACCTGAAGTTCACCTGGACCATCTCCAACACTTCTCTCTCCTTCCTGGACCTCTCTGTCTCCATCTCGGGTAACCACCTAGAGACAGATGTCCATTTCAAGCCCACTGACTCCCACAGCTACCTGGAATACACCTCCTCCCACCCACCTTCCTGCAAAAATGCCGTCCCGTATTCCCAATTCCTTTGCCTCCGCCGCATCTGCTCCCAGGATGAGACATTCCACTCCCGTTTTAACCACAGTTCTTCAGATGTAGTTTTACCAGTATGTTGTACAGTTACATAAAGATTTGCCAACTCTCATACTCCAAGCCCCTTGAAATAAGGTCCAACATTCCATTAACATTCCTGATTACCTGCTGCACCTGTGTGCTAGCTTTCTGTGTTTCGTGCACAAGTACCCCCAGGTCCCTGTGTGTTGTAGCGTTCTGTAATTTTTCTTCATTTAAATAATACTCCATGCTTCCAAAATGAAGAACTTCACATTTTCCCATATTATACTCCATTTGCCAACATTTTGCTAATTTATGTAACCTATCAATGTCTCTCTATAAACTGTTTGCATCCTTTTCACAACTTGTCTTTCCACTTATTTTTGTGTTGTCTACAAATTTGGCTACAATTCATTCACTTCCAGCCTCCAAGTCATTAATATTTATTGTGAACAGTTGTGGTCCCAGCATTGATCCCTGTGGAACCCCATTGACCACAGTCGCCAACCTGAAATAGAACCCCTTATCTGTATTCGTTGTATCTTGCCTATCAGCCAGTTTTTTTTATCCACACCAATATACTACCTCCAGCACCATGAGCTCTCATCTTATGACTTTACATTAGTAATTTCTGTACAACGCTCCAATGAATCAGCATTTTGTTTTATTTTTATTGAGAGAAGAAAGTGTTGACAAAACACCCCATTAGTGTTTTTAAGTCAATATTGTGAACTCTTCCTTATCTCAAACAAAACATGATCTTGTTAAAAAAAAAAAAGAATTTTCAAAAAAATTTAATATTTCTTCAGTTCTACACCAATAATTTAATCTAGTTGAGGTCAGCTGTCAGGAGTTTGAACCCACAGCCATTTAAGGAGAAGCGAAAATGCTGCCAGGTATGCTAAGTGGACCATGTGGGTAAAGCCACATGGTTACAATGGTTCTAATAGTCCCTGGGATAGAAGGGGATGGAGAGAAATCAAGCAGTGTTCCCTTTTGCTGATAAATAACAACATCTGATGGAAAAGTGATATTCTAGACTGAGTACAGTATTAAGCCCAGCTATGTCTTACCAACAACCCCATGATTTTGGCCTTCACTTTGTAGGCCTAAATATTATAAAGCAGTCCCAAGTTCGGACATTAATTATATAGTAATTGTATGTTTATATGTGTTCAGGTGAAGGTATAAACTGAGGATTCACTTGTGCTGAGATAGTAGGAACTGCAGATGCTGGAGAATCTGAGATAACAAGGTATAGAGCTGGATTGTGCTGTCCTATATTTAGGTAGAGATCAAGCACAAATCTGTTCAAAGATAAATAGAAATGAGTCTCAAATGACAAGTATTGTGCCTTTCCCGTAAAAACAACAGTCTTATGAATTTTACCTCTCTAATAATGGAATGATCATCTTATTCTGATATTGACCATGTTGCGATGAGTTTATTTTTCCAAGACATTCTAGCACAATTGTATTTTCCCTTACATTGATTCACTGATTCAGATGTATCAGAACATACAAATTCTCTACTTCTTTGTTGTTGTCATTCAACTTGGCAAACTGCCAGGAGACTCAAGTACAAAATAACAATGAGATAGCAAGAACTGCAGATGCTGGAGTCAGAGACAACACAGTATGGAGCTGGACGAACACAGCAGGAAATTTTCTGAAGAAGGGTCCCAACCTGAAACGTCAACTTTTCTGCTCCTCTGATGCTGCTTGGCCTGCTGTGTTCCTCCAGCTCCATATTGTCTTGTCTTGTACAAGACAACAATTACTTTATTTGAGCATACATAAGGAGACTCAGTCCTATCAGTAATTCACTCTGCAAAGTTCAACAGTTTCTAGGTTTTGTGCTCAGCATTTATTAAATTCTTATTTGATCTGTTGACTAGATGGCACAGTGTAAGTTAACTCATTCTATGCAATGGTGTTGTCTATATTTTACCAAAGACCTTTGTTATCTTTGCTGATCAAATGTTTCCATCCTTCATACTGTCTGTGTACATCTTCAATTAAACATCATTTACTTTTACTGAATATTTAACCCTAAACAAATTGAAGTTGATTCAATCCCTTAACCTATAGTGTTGCCTTTCAGTGAACTATATTTTGATTCTCCAAACCTTATCCAAGAACAATTCCTTCTGAGTGTGAGTTTAAGTTGAATAATCCCTGTGGCCTCTTTCTGTCCTTCGTGCTTTTAACCTTTAAGGACTTTCTTTCATCTTTGGTTCTGTTTTATGTAACTGGTGATTGTAGTGTTGTTAGAATGCTAGGATGAAGCAAAATGGTAGCACTGTTTCCCTCTGAGTCAAACACAACAAACTACATTGATATGGCACATTTGAAACAGAGCCACAAGAGCACAGAAGTGGAGCAGTGCAGATATCTTTCACAGTTGTGTGCTTAATAAAGTTACAGTCGTAAGGAGAGGTGAAGTCTTAATAGAATTTGAAATGAGATGAAAGTTTTAATATCAAGGAATTGTTCGCCTTGGAGTTACTGTGAGTCAGTGAGCACGAGGGTGAATGGCTCAATGAGATTCACTCGAGTTAGCGCAAAAAGGTTTGGATGTGCTTAAATTTAAGGAGGTTGGAAGATAGCAGACTGGCCAGGAATCTATTTGCATATGCCAGTGAGTGAGACATTAAATGAATGGTTTGTTTGCCTTTTTGTACAAATGTAAAATATCCCATGGCACTCTTTTGAAGGGGAGGAGAGAAGTTCTCCCAGTGTCCTGGTTAACAATTATTCTGCAACTAAAATCGTTCAAGCAGATTATCTGGTCATTCACTGTTGAACCCTGTTGGGTGCAATTAGTTGCCTTAGTTGTTGATTTAAAAAAAACTTGATTGGCTGTAAAATGATTTATGATAACTGAAGATTATGATTTGTAAGATTGCTAGATCATAGAGGTCTGCAGTGCAGAAAACACCCGACAGGCCATCGTGTCTGCGCTGCTCAAAAACAGGCTCCTACTATTCGGAAGGCACGGTGTCTCAGTGGTTAGCACTGCTGCTTCACAGCGCCAGGGACTTGGGTTTGATTCCACCGCCGGGTGACTGTCTGTGTGGAGTTTGCACATTCTCCCCTGTCTGCGTGGGTTTCCTCTGGGTGCTCAGGTTTCCTCCCACAGTCCAAAGGTGTGCGGGCTAGGTGGATTGGCCATGCTAAATTGCCCATAGTGTTCAGGGATGTGTAGATTAGGGGGATGAGTCTGGGTGGGGTGCTTTGTGTGTTGGTGTGGACTTATTGGGCTGTGAAGGGCCTGTTTCCACACTGTAGGGATTCTGTGATCTTCTATGATCTACTGTTCTAATCCCGTTTTCCTGCACTTGGCCTGTAGTCTTGCATGCCTTGGCGTCACTAGTGCCCACCTAAATACTTATTAAATGTTATGAGGATTTCTGCCTGTACCATCCTTACAGACAGTGAGTTGCAGATTCCTTTTGAGTAAATGCAAGGATATTTTTAAAAGAAGAAACAAATTGCCAAATCAATTAAATTATCAGAGCTCTGCTTACTTTTAAGAATACGATGCATTAAAAAAAACATACAATTTATACTCCAGCAAGTCTACTGTAAATCATTGCGGCAAGTCGCAGATGGCATGTGCTTAGTTGTTAGCACTGTTGCTTCACTGCGCTAGGGACTTGGATTCAGAGCCACCCTTGGGCAATGGAGATTGCACATGCTCCCCCTGTGTCTTCATGCGTTTCCTCCCACAGCTTAAAGTGTGCAGGTTAGGTGGATTAGCTATGGGATATGCAGGGTAACAGGGATAGGGTAAGGTGGTGGTCCTGGGTGGGATGCTGTTTGGAGGGTTGGTGTGTACTTGAAGGGCCAAATGGCCTGTTTCCACACTGTAGGAATTCAATGATTCTATGCTGAGTCTGCTCCTGGCATAGATATATGCAATTGAATGTTAATGTTCTTTGCTTCCAGCACTGCCATCTCTCTTTTTAGTGAAAAACAAACATGTTGCAAACCAGAAGATTAATTTAGTGTGAAAAATACTGTAAAAATTGAATGAAGTTGTTGATATTAATTTGAAGGATTAGCAGGTATAATAAAATAGAATACAAGTTCAAATACATTAACTATTTCGCTTCGAAAACAATTGATATATTTGGCAATGAAGCTCAGAATTGTAATTTTCTGTTTTGTGCATATAGAAACACAAGAGAAAGCAGACCGGACAGCAAAAGGAAACGTGACGTGGAGACGGAGAAGGTAATGGACAATTAGCTGGTGTTTGTAAAACTGTCCAAATATTAGAAAGCAGGGATGATGGTAAAAGTTTGTTCTTCATAGACATATGTACAGTAAAAATCTCTCTTGGATCATCTGTTGCTTTTGTTTATCCCACTGTGGTGATCAAGGAAAGTTGGGAGCAAAGTCATTCAGGAAGTGTATACCAGACCATCAGAGGGAGGGAGCAAGAGACTGTCTCAGATTTTGAGTTTTTTTTGCAGTAATGCCATTAGATTTCTAAGATTAGAGTAAATGGCTTATAGAGAACTTTTGACTGGACGATCAAGGATTCGAGGAATCTAAAATTCTTAAATGTCAACAATACAAAAGGCTTTTATCCACTTCCTTCTGTATGAGTAGCGCATGAATGATTAACATTTTCAATGAATTTTCATTATTAGTAAGCAAATTCTGCCTCTCTTTTCCCACTTGGCAATTGTTGATGTTGTAAAAAGATTACAACCTTGAAATGGGCTTCTTGAGCTTTAGGATTTCGGTGAACTGACATTGGTTCTTTATTTGCTGATAGGGTCTGCTCCAGCAAACTGGCACAAAAAGTTGACATCTACTTCAAAATAATGAACCTATTGAGTTATGATCCTAGAATTAGAGAAAAAAGTGCCAAACGTTTCAACAATAGTTAATTTATTTGTATAGCATCTTTAAGGTAATGAAACGCTTCAGGTGCTTGATAGGACAAAGTATTAGACAGAGTCACAGAAGGAGGTATATTTTTAAAAAATCGACAGTGGGAGTTGGAGTCCTTTTGCCTTGTATATGCCCACAATGCCTTAAGAGATGGAATTCCAGGATTTTGACCCAGCTGCACTGAAGGAATGGTGATATGCAAGTTTTGGTGTTCCCATGTATCTGCAACCTTTGTCCATCTAGATGGTGGTAACCGTGGTTTTGGAAGGACATATGCAAGGAGTCTTAGTGAATTTCTGCAGCTTTTCATGTGGATGGTATACACTGCTGCTACTGAGTGTTGGTTGTGGAGGCAGTGAATATGGTGCCAATGAAAGTTACACTTTGCCCTGGATGGTATCAAACTGCTGTTATCCAGACAAGTGGGAAGTATTTCATTACACTCCCAATTTGTGCCTTGTAGATGGTGGACAGATTTTGGGAGTCAGTAAGTCAGTTATTCCCTGCAGAACCCTAGCCTTGTAGCCACTGCATTTATATGGTTGGTCCAGTTTTGATTCTATTCAATGATAAACCCCAGAATCTTGATACTGTAGGATTCAGTGATGGTGATGCCTCTGTACATCAAAAGGCAATGGTTAGATTATTTCTTATTAGGGATGGTCAATGTCTGGCACATGTGTGATGTGAATATTATTTGTCACTTGTCAGCCCGAGCCTGGATATTGCCCAGTCTTCCTGCGTTTGGACATGGACGTAGTGTCTGAGGAGTTGTGAATGGTGCTAAATATTTAGTCAACAGTGAACATCCCCTCTCCTGACCTTATGATGAAAGGAAGTTCATTGATGAAGCAGCACAAGATGTTTGGGCCTTGGACACTGCTCTGGGGAACTCCTGCAGAGATGTCCTGGAGCTGGGTTGACTGACCTCCAACAACGACACTGTCTTCCTTTGTGCCATGTATGACTCTAACTAGCACAGAGTTTTTCCATGATTTCCATTTATTCCAGTTTTGCTAGGGCTCCTTGATGCCACGCTCTGTCAATTGTGGCCTTATGTCAAGGACATTAGCTCTCACCTCACCTCTGGAATTCAGCTTTTTTGTTCATGTTTGAGCTAAGAATATAATGAGATCAGGAGCTGAGTAGCCCCGTTAGAACCTAAACTGAGCGTCACTGAGCAAGTTATTGCTAAGCAGGTTTAATAACATTGTTGATGACTACTTCCATCCTTTTACTGATGATTGAGAGACACTGCTGTACGGTAATTGGCTGGGTTGGATTTGTCCTGCTTTTTGTGTGCAAGATGTACTTGGGCAATTTTCCACATTGTTGTCTCAATGCCAGTGTGGCAACTGTACTGCAACAGCTTGTTAGGGAAGCAGCTGGTTCTGGAGCACACATCTTCAGTGCCATTGTTGGAACGTTCACAGGGCCCTAGCCTTTGCAGTATCCAGTGCCTTCAGTCACTTATTGATATCATGTGCAGTGAATTGAATTGATTGAAGACTTTCATCTGTGATGTTGAGGACCTCTTGATGAGAATGAGGTGCATCATTCATTAGGCACTTCTGGCTGAAGATTGTTGCAAATGTTTCAGCCTTATCTTTTGCATTAATATTTAGAGTTCCCCATATGTGAGAATGGAGATACCTGTGGAGCCGCCTCCACCAGGGGTTATTTAGTTGTCCTCCACAATTCACAACTGGATGTAACAGGACTGTGGATCTTAGATCTGATATATAGTTGTTGAATCACATAGCTCTGCCTGTGACTTACTGATTATGATTTTGGCATGCAAGTAGTCCTGTTTTATAGCTTCACCAGACTGACAACTTATTGCCTTTTGTTGCTGCTGGCATGCCTTCCTACACTCTTCGTTGAACTAGGTTCAATGGTTGTCTTTACTCGGAGAGTGGTAGGGGCATGGAATACATTGCTGGAGAGTGTAGTGGAGTCAGCCTCATTAGGGGCATTTAAGCGGCTATTAGATAGGTATATGGATGATAGTATAAGGTAGCGGTGGAGGTTTGATAGACCTTAGGTTTAGGGTAAAAGTTTGGCACAGCATCGTGGGCCGAAGGGCCTGTACTGTGGTGTACTGTTCTATGTTCTATGTTCTAGATTGATCCCTTGGCTTGACGATAATGTTCAAGTTGCGGACATACAAGGACGTGAGGTTGCAGATTGTCTTGTTTCTGCTGTTGTTCATGGCCCATACATGCTTTGTTCAGGCAACGAGGGTATTCCATCGCACTCCTACCTTATGCCTTTTAGATGGTGTATAGGCTTTGGGGAGTCAGGACTGGAGTTATTCACAGTAAAATTCCTAGCCTCTGACCTATGGTTGTAGCAATGGTTTTTTTTTTTGGTTGGTCCAGTTCAGTTTCTGGTCGATGGTAACGCCTAAGACAGGGATTCCCAAATGTTAGATTGTGAATCCTCTGGTGTAATGAGTGAATTTTGGACTCGTGAACTCGAGGTAGCAATGGCTGTTCTGGAGTGGTAACCAAATGCTGAGAGCTGCATGGCTCCTCTAAATTGTTAGTGTTTTTATAAGTGGCCTAACTTACTGAACATGGAGTTCTGAACATTGTGTGAAAACACTCTGGAAATCAAATAAAATAGAAAATGCTGGAGAAAACCAGGTCCAGCAGCATCTATAAGAAAAAATAGAGTTCATGTTTTGAGTCCAGTTTCGCTCTTCTTCGGAACTATTCTTTTGTTCAAGGTATCTATGAAAGTTAGTAGGTTTATAGTAGATTGACTCTGCTTCTGTCGCCACAGAATTTTCCAGATCTGCTGATTTTCTCCAGCATTTTCTGTTTTATTTCAGATTTCCAACATATATAGTATTTACCTATAAAGATCAAAGTGGGAGCTATTTTAAATTGAAAACTCTATGAATTAAACAACTGCTCCCACCTGTTGGCTTTCACAGGTCTCTTCCTTTTTAGTCAATGATGCACTAGAATGCGTGACTTTGAAACATAATGCCTGAGAATATTTCATTGAGGCATTAACTCTGAACACATGACGATAATTTTCTGTTTATTACAGAGCAGGTCTTCTCAAATTGCAGTACGGTTGTGAGCTCTGAGACATGCTTCCATGGAGCTCTGACCAAGTGCTAACAGTTGCATGGCTCCTTTAATTCCTTGAAGGCTTCTTAATAGGGAATATAGCCTAACTTGCTGATCTATGAGGCCTCGTTCCTGAGCTGAAAAATCTGGTGAAAAAGCAGGTACTTCTAACTTTAAAACCCTCCAGCTCACCTGCTTGAAAAATCCTTTCCTCACATTCCACTGCCAACACACATCTCAACAAACATCTGTAGCTCCTTCTGGCCTTGATTTCAGCCCTGGGGTCACGGTAATATTTCTGCATTTTTGAAGCATCAAAATGGGGCTACGATGGAAATTTTTGTGAGAAGGACTGTTTCAGAGGATTTCACCCCAGTGTGGCTTTACTAGAATTGGTGCAAAAGTTAGAAAATTCAGTTCAAGTTACTTGGAAAAATAGATCTGTGATGTCACAAATGGAATGTTTTGTTTTGAAAGTGTTCAATTTTTTTATCTTCCAACTTTCTTTTCCCGCCCACCAACTGGTGCTGTGATACAGTTCGACCAAGCCACATGTGGTGAACCAAACGGTATATCTTTCATAGGTTCTGAAGAAGTCACTCGAAGCATTAACTCTCTTTACCTATCCGTAGATGCTACCAGACCTGCTGGGTTTCTCCAGCACATTTTGTTTTTGTTTCATAGTTTGTATATATAACATTTTGTCATGGAGGTCATTAATTACTGGTAAAAATCAGGAATATTGGCTGATTTTTCTCCCCTTCCCCAACTCATAATGCTGAAGCCAGATCGTAGAAAGATCATAGAATCCTCACAGTGTGGAGACGGGCCATTCGGCCCAACAAATCCACACCAACCCTCTGAAGAGCATCCCACCCAGACCCACCCTCCCCGCCTGATCACCTGTAAACCTGCATTCCCCATGACTAATGCACCTAACTTGCACATCTTTGGACTGTGGGTGGAAACCGGAGACCTGGCAGAAACCCATGCAGACACAGGGAGAAATGAAAACTCCACACAGACAGCTGCCCGAGGGTGGAAATGAACCTGGGCCCCTGGCGCTGTGAGGCAGTAGTGTTAACCACTGAGCCACCGATATTGTAATCCTCTTGCTATTGCCCACTGAAACTTAGCACAATGGCTTGCCTGTTCTGTATAGTTCACTACTGCAAAAATAGTGCTTGGAACCAGTGGAGAAGCCCCAGCTAAAACCTCACATTGTGGGTAAGTCAATTGTGTTTTCCGTTTTATTTCACTGTCCAACAAGGACTTCTCACTAGGTGCCATGCACCATACAGTGCATTATTGAGCTATACAAACCAAGCAGGCTACTAGATCTCAGCAGCTTTTTCTAAAAAGACTGAATGACATTGGGTGAAGGCAGAGTTTGAATTTGTAGCGGCTCCTCCACAGTTGACTATCTTGCTGACAGTCACTTTCAAAACTTAAGCATAAAGTTATGACGTTTTAGATAAGGTATTACGAGGAAGTCACCTTGCCCAATGAGAGGAAATATATTAAGGACAACAGAAATGTTTAGAAAGCAAAACTTCATTTGAAATAAAATGTGAAGTTTAAATGGTGATATTCCAGTATGCAAAATTCTGACGCTAGGCTTGACTTCCCTCAGTAACTTTGATCACCATTCGGAGTTAATAGAACATTTGCCAGCAACTTTTAATCGGTGGTTTCAGCTAGATGAAGTACTGGACCAAGTGGGTTGTCCTGTAACTTTTGATTATGGTTTGAATATACAGGAGAGTGAAGAAGATCTAGGATTGTGGAAGGAGCAATTTCATGAGTTCATAGACGTCAAAGTCGATGGTAAGCAGTGGAATTTTGTATTATTTCTGTATTATGTTGACAATCTTTTGCTTGATTGTATCTTCTAAAATGCTTCTTCTGGCTGTTACCGGAGTGTCACCACATCAAAAGTTAAACATTGCTAAAGGAAGACTAGAAGTTGAAGGCCTTTTTAGCAATATTTATGTTCTGTAGTGTCAACCATTAACGTACATAAAAAGCCATACAGAAACAGTTTAAATTGTGACTGGGCTAAGTGCACAAGCTGCACAGGACAGATTTGCTTTCGTAAATAATTTATTTCACACTGTTGTTCTTGAATGCTGTCCGAAATGAATGCTTTTGTCTTTACTTTTACCAGAAAAGTGTAAATAGCAACAAAGACAAAAGAGCACCCCAATTGACTAAGCTGCTTTCTTCTGTTTGTAGTCTTGACTTACATATTAGTGCTTATCTGAGCTTTGTCCACTCTTTGGGCAACTATGTTGCTAGATCAATGAAGTCAAGTCTGTTGTTTTACTGTATGAACGGGTCTCACAAGCGCACAGTTATTCTGCAGTTCTGGCTGGACACTGAATCAAAATAGCCATCTAAGCTGAATGAATCGGAAATGTGTATCATTGTACTGCTTCTACTGCAATGTAAGGAGCCTTCCTTTCACGGTAATTGTAAGGTATCTGACATCATCTCTATATTTGGAAGAGCGTACAGGAAAAAATTAGACATGTAAGAAATGTCACACAATCAAGGTGACATTTAGTCTGCATTTTGTTTGGAGAATCAAGTTGGCAAAGTCTCAAAAGTGGGTTGACGGAGTTTTTTGGTTATTTCTTCAATCCGTATTTTCTACAGCCAACCAGAGAGCAGACTAGATATTTTCGATTCGGTCTTTCAGAGATGTTATGATGCACCTCTGGAGCAGATGGAACTTAAACCCAGGACTGGTTCAGAGGTAGGAACACTACTACTGTGTTACGAGAGCCCCAGGAGCACACTAGTCTAGACATGTAATGTGCAAAGGAAAAATTTATCTGTGATCTCAATATAAAGGAGGCATTTTCTCTTTAAACATTCCTTCTAATTATATCTCTTCCAGTAGGGATGACAAGGCAATCAACTTCTAAACCACTGGCTAGAAGTTTCTGACAACTGTTCTGTTAACTCTGAATTGTGATCAAATTCCATTAGTGTCAACATCGATTTTGAATTCAGAGATACTTAACTTAAAAATCTTCTTCAGGACATCTCAGGGAGATTTGGTGGTTTCACTTTATTTGGGTATTTGCTGAGAAATTTTTATTGCAGATTGGTTTGATTTTTGTGTTGACACTTACAGAGAGAAGATAGCAAAAGTTAATGACAGATAGGTAGGCCTGCTCTGTAAACAGAGAAGAAGCCATCTGGACTGCTGATAATGTGAAATTTCGGACTGGTCTTTGTACGAGGCAACAGCCATTGTAATATTTGGTCATTGTAATATAATTACCTGTAATTGAAAAATCTACAGTGGTCCTCAAAGAGCCTTGTGGCAAAAAAAAACCCAACAGATTGGAATTATTGAGAAAGAACCAGAACAGGGATTGAAATTTCCATAATCTGGACATGATTTTTTATCTCTGGGTAACTGGAACTGAAGGAGACTCTGCCATACCTATATGGTATCCCTACATAAGTACAAGCAAATAACTTTTAAGATTGGCGTGTCTTATAGGGAAAAGACTGTGAAGTAAGGAGTAAAACTAACTAAATATATAACACTACAGTGATAACCTATGCTAAGACTACAGTCATTCTCAGGTTGTAAATTGGTCCCCTTCTGGTGTCCATTTGTAAATTGGAAGACAATGAGGGACAGTGTAAAAAAGCCTTTCATAAGTGCAGGAAGTGTTCTTATGTTAGGTCTTTAAAATTACACTCTGAAATTCAAAGATGTTACAGTCACTGTTTCTGAGGGGATCTTTTGCTCAGATCACTTATTAAACGTGTCCCATTACACATCTCTAAATCCAACATAGCCTGATTCCTGGTTGGATCCACAACATATTATTCTAGGCAAGTGTCCCTCATACACTTTAGGAATTCTTCCTCATGACTAACTCTGCCAATCTAACAAGCACAATCTGCATGAACGTTAAAGTCACCCATAATTAATATACTGCCTTTTTTACATGCCGTCATTATCTCTAGAATTATTCTGTGTCCTACACAATAGTTACTCTTAGGGGCTTATAAACTTCTTAAAATTCATTCATGGGATGAGGGCATCGCTGGCCAGGCCAGCATTTATTGCCCAGAGGGCAGTTTAAGAGTCAGCCACGTTTCTGTGAAGTCACATGTAGGCCAGACCAGGTAGGAATGGCAGTTTCCTTCCCTAAAGGACAGTAGTGAACCAGATGAAGTTTTCCAACAATCGACAATGGCCATCGTTAGACTCTTAATTACTGATTCTTAAAAAAAATTGAATTCAAATTACACCATCTTTTTTTTTGGCGAGGGGGAGCGGGTTTGAACCCTGGTATCCAGGACATTACCTTTGTCTCTGGATTTAATATTCTAGTGATAATACCAGTAGGCCATCATCACCTCTGATATAGTTCATATACACACATACACACAGGAAAAGCAAACCCCAGTAGACAAAGGATGTCTACAACAAACCACACTCAGTCCAAAGAAAAATCCATTTATCAAAACACACTGTTTCTTGTAACTCCAACAAGCTTTTGCCCATATTGCTATTGTGTTTTTTTTTCTAAAAGCCATACATTTGCTGTTCTATGCCACTGTATTAAAAGCCTTTTGGAAATTGCTGTGCACTATTGTAGCTACACCACAACTACAATCCATATGAACCCTCTGTTAACTCTTCAAGTTAATTGGGCATGATTTACTCTTAATAAATGCATGGTACCTTTTTTGCCCAAGCGATTATTAACTTTTCCCCAAATTATCATTGTGAAGTTAAGTCTCCTTGACACTGTGATTCTGTCTTCTGGAAAGAAAACAAAGTTTCTTTTGTTTAAAAGAGAGTGGATTTTAAAAGAATGTTGATATGGATGATTTTAAAAAGTCTGATGATATGGATGATTTTTAAAAAGTCTGAATCCCTTAAATTATTTTTCCTCCGGCAATAGGCCCAACATCAGTTGGCTTGGATTTCTCCCTGCCTGGTTTCGAGTACATTTATGGAATTCCAGAGCACACGGAGAATTTACGGCTGAAAATTACAAGGTAGGAGCTGGCACAATTGAGGGGAGTAACCTGAGTCTTGTAACTAATGATTGACTGTAAAACAGAGTCTTCCAGACTTGTACCCATCAGTAGGTTCAACTCTGGTTCAATTTGGCATGAATTAATTGAAGCCGATCAGGAATGACTTCAAAAAGAAGCACGTGTTTAGAATAGTGATTGATTTACCTCTGGAGAGCAAGTAGAGCCATAGATGTCACGTAGCAACTCTCTGCTTTTCAACTTCGTTTGATTCAAACCCTCCAGCTTATTTTTATCATGCTCTCTTAGTACAGCTCCATTGGTCTTTCCTCACTGAAGCGGCTTTGCTTCGTTGGTGTCCAGAAATGATGATTGTTGTAAGTCAATCATGGCTCCTTCCAGCATGATTAACTAGATACCGTCAGCAAGGGGAACACTGAATGATCAGCTCTGTCCTTCCCACCATCCCTACTCATTTTACAAAGCTCTTGCCACTTCTATTATCTCTACCACCAGCTGAGACCGAGACAGAACTGGACTTGGGGCTTAAACCTGATTTGTATGGCCCGATCACATATATAAAATGTGATGTACAAACTGAATCTTCGGGAAATGACTGATGCATGACTGCAGTGAGTCATTGGTCGTAGATGTCAAGGGGTACACATCTTCATGACTATATAAATTAAGAATAATAGAATAATCATTGGTTGATTGATTTATATATCTGCAGTCAAGAAGATCCCTACAGGTTGTATAACCTGGATGTATTTGCGTGTAAACTCCACAGTCGAATGGGTGTGTATGGCTCTGTGCCTGTCCTCCTTGCACATAAACAAAACCAAACCATGGGGATTTTCTGGCTAAATGCTTCTGAGACATTGGTGGATATCAGCCTGAATACAGAGAGTAAGGTGGGTGCAGGATCTTTATTGGCTAAATACATGTACGGAATCACGATTGAGCAATGTTCCAATGCATTTCATGTTAGGTGTAATGATCCAATTTGAAGAAATGATTATTTAAATTTCATGGCCATGGGGTATCTCAAAATATGTTGCAGCCCAATGGTTATCTTTGAATTCTAATCATGGTTATAATGAAGGAAAGGCAACAGCCAGTTTCCACTCTACAAACTTCCAAAAGCAGCAAATATACAAATGACCAGGCAACCTATGTTGGCCGTGCTGACTAAAGAATTAATTTTGACCAGGGAACTGGGGAGAATCTCTACTGCTTTTTATCCAGAACTGAAGAGACTATTTTATTCACTTGTTTGGAGCGAATGTTTCTTTGTTTAATAACTCTCGAAGGATGTTACCCGCTACAGAACAACACTTCCCCTGGGTACTGAGATAACAAGCATGGGGCTGGATGAACACAGCAGGTCAAGCAGCATCAGAGGAGC
>JAHRHZ010000133.1:5129908-5158914 GCA_024137785.1 Ginglymostoma cirratum
GAGCTCATGTGTTGCCTTCCCCACCGTAAAATAAGCTACATGAGCAGAGTGAAATTTGTCCTTGGTGACAGTGATAAAAGGGATGAATTGAGCTATTAGCTCTTTCCACCCTGTTCAACTTCCTTCTTCATTTCTTTCAGTTATGTACAGTAAGCTGGCTGCTGATTCACAATTGCCTATTTTACCAAAGACCAGTTTCATCCCAATTACAATTTAGACCCAGACATGGAATGTTATCACGTGGACAAGCTATTGGGACAAGAAGTGCCCATAGAATGTAATTAAGAGCAAAGAGGAGGAAAAGAAAGGAGAGAGCAGTTTGTTACTCCATGGAATGCATTTCTGTGTTGCAGGATTCCACAGATATTCTTTTTGTCTGGAATGACATGAATGAGCCGTCTGTATTTAGTGGACCAGAACTCACCATGCACAAGAATGCAGTGCACACTGGTGGATGGGAGCATCGAGAGATGCACAACCTGTATGGTTTTTATCAGGTAAATGCTATCTTATGCAATTGGTATACAGTTTGATTTCTGGAGATTGTTAAGAGTCCATGTTATCAGTAAATGTAGTGGTGGAGAACTAGTAATTTAGCCATCTACAAGCTAGATTCATTGTGCATTGTATCCTGTTCTTACTGGAAATTCATTTTTGAGAATTTTGTATTCATTGAAGTGAGGGATGTTAATAGGAATATAGGAACTGGAGTAGGGCAAATGATTCATTATGATCATGGCTGTTCCAGTTGTGGTCTCAGCTGTACTCTCCTCTTTGCCCCTCCCATAATCCTCGATTCACTATCAAAAATCTGTCAGACTGATGTAATCCTGTCCAATCCCCTCAAAATCTGGTGTGCTTCAATAATGTCACCTCTCATTCTTTCGAACTCTAGTGGATATAGGCCCAATGTTTTCAACCTTTCTCCGTAAACATTCTCTGAACTGCTTTTACAGCTTTTTTTTCATATAAGGAGAGTTCACTCGAATTTTTCCTAGTGCTGCATGGACCTCCAAGCTGCAGCAGCCTCCAGAAGTGGCCATATGCTTTAAAGTGAATGTTGATAGAGAGACCAAAGCTGTGTGTGGTCTTACTAGTGCCCTGTACAGCTGCAATAAAACTTCCTGACTTCTTCACTCCAAACCCCTTTAACATAGAACAGTACGGCACAGGAATACACTATGAAGCCCATCATGTCTGTGCCAACCCTGATGCAATTCTAAACTAATCTCATCTGCCTGCACATGGTTCATATCTCACTATTCTCTACCTGTTCATGTGTCTGTCTAAATGCCTCTTAAACGTAGCTATTGTATCTACTCCTACCATTTACTATGGCAGCATGTTCTAGACACCTACCAGCCTCTGCATAAAAAATGTGCCTCGTATGTCTTCTTTAAACTTTACCCCTCTCACTTTAAATCTATGATCCCAAGTATTTGACATTTCCATCCTGGGAAAAAGACTTCAACTACCCACCCTATTCATCCCTCTCATAATTTTATATACTTCTATCAGGTCACCCCTCAGTACTGAACACTTTTCCTCGCTTTCGATTATTCCAATATGTCACATAACCTTCTACATTCATTTTGTAGCCTTTCAGTCATGTCTGTGAAATGCTTATCAGATCATATATATTGATGTACATGTATATTAAAAATCCATCCCTTTTAGTAATACTGCTTCCTTTCAGATATAGGATTGTAAACTTTTTTTTAAACGAAGCTCCTCTAGTTTGCATTAATAGCATGCCAGTGTTGATATCAGAGACCAGCCATCACTACACAATCCACATTTCCAAAATGTTGCACCACAAAATCAAATGCACATATGATAGTCCCATGTACAAGTTACATGGAACATGCAGAATGCTCATAGTGTGCCATTCCTCTTGGAACATGACCGGTCCAAAACAGCTTATGCAGTGAATGTCACTTTGTGGAATACCTGCAACTGAGAAATGGACCTGATTTTGTCTTGGGCAAAGTTCACTTATAAAAGAGAGATGCTGCATCAGGACACAGTATTTTCCTGGATTATCTCAATCTATGAAATTGGAGCAGAAATAAACCATTCAACTCCTTGAGCATCCCTGGTTTTCAATGAGATCGTGGCTGATATATTGTATTCCAATTTCACATTCTCATGTTCCCCCTTTGTTTATTCGCTTGTGGGATGTGAGTGTCACTGGCTGACAACATTTATTGTGCATTTCTAGTTGCCCTTGGGAAGATGTTGGTGAGCTGCTTTCTTGAACCACTGCATGTGCTGTAGGTTCATCCGCCATTACCTTAGGGAGGGAATTCCAGGTTTTTGACCCAGCAACAATGAAGGAACAGTGATATATTTCCAAGTCAGGATGGTGTGTGGCTTGGAGGGGAATTTGCAGGTGGTGGTATTCCTATGTATCTGCTGTCCTTGTCCTTGTAGATGGATGTGGTCATGGGTTTGGAAGGTGCTGTCCAAGGATTTTTGGTGAATTTCTGCAGTGCATCTTGTAGATGGTGTACACTGCTGCTACTGAACATGAACAATGCAGTGAGTAGATGCTTGTGAATGTTGTGCCAAGCAAGGGGGCTGCTTTGTCTTGGATGTTGTCAAGCTTCTTGAATGTTGTTGGAGCTGCGCTCATCCAGGCTAGTGGGAAGTAATCACACTTTGGTGAGTCAGGAAGTGAGTTACTCATGGCGGTATCCCTAGCTCTGTCCTGCTCATGTAGCCACTGTATTTATATGGTGCCTCCATTTGAGATTCTGCTCAATGGTAATTCCCAGGCTGTTGATAGTGATTCAGTGATGGTAGCACCATTGACTGTCAAGGACAGTGGTTAGATTGTCTCTTATTGGAGATGGTCAGTGCTTGGCATTTGTGTGGCATGAATTTTAAATGATAATCTGATAACCTTTAATTCCCTTACCTAACAAGAATCCTTTTAAATCCACTTGAGAGAGTTCCAAAGTTACATAATTCGCTAAAAGCAAAGAATTCTCTTTGTCTCTGTCCTAAAAGGGAGACACCTAATTTTTAAACATTTTCCACCAGTTCTGGACTCACCCATAAAGGGAAATATCCTTTTCACATCCACCTTGTTAAGACTTTTCAGAATCTTAAATGCTTCAATCACGTCATCCCCTCACTTTTCTAAATTCCAGTACAAACAAGCCCAGTCTGCGTATGGTGACTTAAATACTTTTTTCACTGGACTTTTTGTAAAAATACAACTGATGATAAATTACTATTCTAACATTCCTCATAAGACAATTCTCTCATTCAAGGTATCAATATAGCAAACATTTTCTGAACTACCTCTAATGCCTTTACACCCTTCCATAAATAAGTAAATCAAAACTGTACACAGTACTCTAGATGGGTTCTCCCCAACGCCCTAGAAAACTAAAGCATAACATCCTTTTTTTTATGTTCAGTTCCTCTCGTAATCAGAGATAGAATTCTATTAGTCATCTTAATTACTTGCTGAACTTGCATTACTTTTCGTGACTTGTGCACCACAATGGCTGGGTTCTGTAGTCATTCTCCATTTTAATCATACTCCTGCCACTTCATTCTTTTTTGTCAAAGTGAACAACTTCACATTTTCCCACAGTATACTGCACCTACAATATTTTTGCCCACTCGCTCCATCTTTCTATGTTCATCTACAACCTTGTTATGTCCTCTTTTCACACACGTTCCCACCTATTTGCACATTTAGCTACCATGGCTCTGCTGTCCTTTCTAAGTCATTGATGAAAATTGTTAACAAGCTGAGACCCCAGCATAGATCCTTGCAGTACTCTATTAATCTCATCCTGACAGGCAGAAAGAAATTCAATTATGCATAATTTCTGGGAATAATTTTGAAATAACTATTAATGTGGCAGATTGTCAAATGGCCTTTGGAAATCTAAGCACTGCATCATCAGACTTCTTTTTATCCACATTACATTCTTTTCCTTCAGTGAACTCTAATAAGTTGATTAAGCATGATTTCCGTTTTGCAAAACTATGTTGACTCTTCCCTATTATATTGACTCCTTCTGAGTGCATAACTGTAAACTGCTTAATGACTGATTTCAATACTTCACCCAATAGACTTCAAGCTACCTGGTCTACCGTTTCCCTTTTAATGCTTCCTTTCCTTCTTGACAGCAGAAATTAAGTTATACCTTCCAATCTGATAGAACCTTTCCTGAGCCTAGAGAATTTTGCAAAATTAACACTGACACATTTGTTACTACTTTGTTAGGCACCTCTTTTAAGACTCTAGGATGAAGTCCATCAGGATCCAAGGACCTGTCAGCCTACAGCTCCATCGGCTTGTAGTCAAGGAGGAATTGCTCAGATTTTTCCTCCAAATCAACCTGGGTAGCCAGATGCTCCCTGGCAGTGGAGAATACATATATTGTGATGCAGAAGGCATCACAACTGTGTGGGGCAGGCTGGATAAACCACCATCATCCATATTCTAAAGATCTAGAGCCAGAGCCCTGAAATTGAGATTCTTGTAAACGGGAGATTTCCTTTAACTGGCAGAATGGGACCAGATAGATACTCCAATGTCACTATTAGATTCCCTGAGTTGGAGCGGTTATTAAACTTCTGTTCTCTAAAAAATTAAAACCAACTACAGCTGACCTTACATTTCTGTGTGTTTTGCACCAGCAATGGGCAACAGCCGAAGGTCTGATTCGTCGATCTGGAGGAATAGAGAGGCCATTTGTCTTGACTCGTTCCTTCTTTGCTGGATCACAGAGATATGGTAAGTGGTCAGGAGCTGACAGGACTAAATAAAAACCGAAAGAACTGCGGATGTTGTAAATCAGAAACAAAAATAAAGTTGCTGGAAAAGCTCAGCAGGTCTGGCAGCATCTGTGAAGGAAAAAACAGAGTTAACGTTTCGGGTCCGGTGACCGTTCCTCAGAATTGACCCGACAGTCACCGGACCCGAAACGTTAACTCTGTTTTTTCCTTCACAGATGCTGCCAGACCTGCTGAGCTTTTCCAGCAACTTTGTTTTTATTGCTGACAGGACTAAGACTGATGTTCCTAGATCCTGTTTTGGATGGGTGACTCCCAGCACAGCCAACCCACTTTCAACCATACACTTCTCCTTAGCACCCTACACAGCATTTCTCTCTCTCTCGGCCGATCAGCATCAATCTCTTTGTTTCCGTATTGCCCTTTTGTTCTCTGTTTCTCTCTGGGCACCATCTTCATCCACTTTGCACACTACATTCCCCCCCAACCCCACCTCTCACTGTCATCAGCATAAATACCACCAGCTATCTTTAATTCTATCGAGGGGCCATTGGACTTGAAGAGTTAACTCTGTTTTTCTCTCCTGTGGATGCTGTTAGAGCTACTGGGTTTCTCCAGCACTTTCAGTTTTTGTTTCAGGTATGAACCTGTGAGTGTGCTGAATCTTCCAGTAATTTAGAGAACCGCTGTGGGCTGTAGAGAAACTTGGACGAGGGTCATCTGGTGTACACTGGCAGTGAATCTCTGTGGAATTCTCCAAATGTTGTGGTTGATAATACTACTATGTTCATGGAAACTCATCCTTATGTTGTCCAAATGTATAATACTCTGTTCCACTTGGAGATAGCAAGAACTGCAGATGTTGAAGTCAGAGACAGTGTGGAGCTGGAGGAACACACCAGGTCAGGCAGCATCAGAGGAGCAGGAAAGTTGACATTTGGGGTTGGGACCCTTCTTCAGAAATGAGGAGGGAGAAGGGAGCTGGGAAGTAATTAGAGGGAGCAGGGGTGAGGCTGAGGAAAGGTAGGTGGGATGGTGATAGGTGGATGCAGGTAGGGAGTGGTGGAGATTGGTCAGTGGGATGGGTGGGAAGGTGGACAGGCTGTGTGGGGTTAAGGAGGCGGGAGGGAGGATGCATTGGGGCTGGGGAAGGCAGATGGGGTGGAGATAGGTGGATGCAGGTTGGGGGTGGTGGGAATTGGACGGAGGGAAGGGTAGGGCAGATAGGTGGGGAAGAAGATGGAGAGGTTGTGCCACGTCAAGGAGGTGGGGATGAGAGGGATGTTTGGACGTGGGATGAGGCTGGGGTTGGGGAGGTTTTAAACCTGGTAAATTCAATGTTAAGGCCAACGGGCTGTAGGTTCCCAAGGCAGAATATGGGGTGCTGCTCCTCCAGTTTGCAGGTGGCATCATTGTAGCACTGGAGGAGCCCCAGGATGTACATGTCACCCAGTGAGTGGGAGGGGGAGTTAAAACAGTTGGCAACTGGAAGGTGTTGTTGATTTATTGCATACAGAGCGCAGATGCTCCACAAAATGGTCCCCGTGTCTGCGCTTGGTCTCATTGACGTAGAGGAAGTCACACTGGGAGCAACGGATATGGCGGATCAGGCTGGAGGATGTACAGGTGAACCCCTGTCAGATATGAAAGGTTTGCTTTGGGCCTTGGATGAAGGTGAGGGGGGAGGTGTAGGGCCAGATGTAGCACTTCCTGCGGTTGCAGGGAAAGGTGCCGGGTGTGGTGGGTTTAGTGGGGAATGTGGACCGGATGAAGGAGTCGCGGAGTGAGCAGTCCCTAAGAAAGGCAGATAGGGGTGAGGAAGAAAATATCTGTTTGGTCGTGGGGTTGGATTGGAGGTGACGGAAGTGTTGGAGAACGATACGCTGGATGCAGAGGTTGGTTGGGTGGTAGGTGAGGACCAAGGGGATTCTGTCTTTACTTTTGTTGGGAGAGGGGTTTGATGGCAGAAGTGTGGGAAATGCAAGAGATGCGGTTGAGGGCATTTTTGATCATCGTAGGGGGGGATGTTGCGGCCCTTGAAATAGAAGGACTTCAGAGATTCTTGTAGGAGGGTGCGTGAGAGGAGTTGTAGTCCAGGTAGCTATGGGAGTTGGTGGGTTTGAAATAGATGTGA
Organism: Ginglymostoma cirratum; assembly: GCA_024137785.1. Taxonomy (NCBI): domain Eukaryota; kingdom Metazoa; phylum Chordata; class Chondrichthyes; order Orectolobiformes; family Ginglymostomatidae; genus Ginglymostoma; species Ginglymostoma cirratum. The sequence goes on from JAHRHZ010000133.1 coordinate 5,136,804, forward strand.
CAGTTGAGATGGTTACCAGAGATAGAGAAGGAGACATCCAAGAAGGGGAGGGAGGTATCAGAGATGGCCCAGGTGAATTTGAAGTTGGGTGAAAAGTGTTAGTAAACTTGATGAACTGTTCAAGCTCCTCGTGGGAGCACGAGGCAGCGCTGATACACTCATCAGTGTAGCTGAGGAAGAGTTAAGGGATGGTGCTGGTGTAACAGCGGAAAAGGGACTGTTTCACGTTCCACTTAGTGGGTTTGGAAATGATCCTGCCTGATGTTTTTCTGAACTGTTGCAATGACAGTATTGAAAGGGGAATGTCTGGCATAAAAGTCTGAATCTTATCTCAGTGACAGTTAGAAATACCCATTTTGCTGTGGCAGGCATGGCAGAATACAGGCAGCTTAGGACAGCTAAGCAATTTTGCTGTCTATGTAAATATGCTGCTCTACCTGTGATCACCTGTGCAATTTAAGGCTTCAGATGCTTCAGCAAACCTCTTTAGAGATCCAGCTTGGGAACTGGGATTACATTGGCACAAATATTGTGTAATCCTTCTAGCTTTCAAGAGCCACTCAACCTTTCTGAATTCAATTCAGGTTTTATTGTCTGTTTGGAAATTTGTTTTGGAAAAATTCCACGGTTCCCCATGGTGCAACATCTCTTTCTCAGTGCTGAGCTGAGGTTGTGCACCTCTCTCCAGGACTTTCCAGGTGAATGAAGAAGAAATTTTCCCAATCCCTGAGGAGGCTTAATGAGACTTGATAGCTCAATAGGCCTGACTCATTGGACTATGATGGCAGTTTCAATACCTGATTCTAAATACTGACTGTCTCCAAATGTGGTCACTTTATAAACCTATGGTGATTACCAGCCACCAATCCATCTGCCTTTTGAGGCTCCAGTGAGATATTTGATCATGCTCCTACACAAGCTTTTGTCATTTCCGTGATGCTATACTTGGCCTGTGCCACTAGATGACACAGGGCAAAATCACCAAGCTTTCCGTTGCTAAATGCTGGACTGGACAAATAACCATTGGTACTTGTCCACTATGGACAGGATCAGGCTGGCTTGTGATGTTCAGTATTATGAAAGAGCTTCCCTGTACTCACCATCAAGGTTCATATGGAAAGAAAGCTCTCTTTGTTAAGGTGCCAGACTGACTGACCTGTGGAAGTGAACAGCAGAAGGAATCAATTGCCCAAAAGAGGAGAAAACTGAAATGTGTGCAAAGATTATTATTTCCTGCTTTACTGCTTTCTCATTCTGAGTTTATTCTGTTTATTAGGAGCTGTATGGACAGGAGACAATGTAGCTGAATGGAGTTACCTTAAAATTTCAATCCCGATGCTACTTAACCTCAGTATAACTGGAATCTCCTTCTGTGGCGGTAAGAGTCAATGCATGAAAACAAAGGGTTGGAGCAGGAATGGATCATATGGCCTGCCGAGCTTGGTCTAGCTTTCAGTATGATCATAGCTGATCTTGGACTTCAATTCCACGATCCTACCCTCTCCTCATTTCCCTTAGCTCTCTGAGAGACCAAAACTCTCGACATGGTGGTTCAGTGGTTAGCACTGCTGCCTGACAATGTCAAGGACCTGGGGTCAATTCTGGCCTTTGTGCAAACTCCACACAGGCAGTCACCATTCTCCCCATGTCTCTGTGGGTTTATTCCAGGTGCTGTCACCATCCAAAGGTGTGCAGGCTAGATGAATTGGCCATGATAAATTGCCCCATAGTGTGTGGGGAAATATAGGCAAGGTGGGTTAGCTGTGGTAAAAATGTGAGGTTATGGGTGGAATGCTGTTCAGTGCAGACTCAGTGGGCTGAATGGCCTCTTCCAGCACTGTAGGGATTCTATGTTTCTATGTTTAAATGTACTCATTGATGGAGCATCCATAACCCGCTAGCGTAAAGAATTCCAAATATTCACAACCTTTTAAGTGAATACATTTCTCCTTTTCTCACTCCTAACTGATTTACTTCTTTATCCTGAGACGTTTACATCCCTTAGCCAGCAGAAACAACCTTTCAGTTTTTATTAACCTGTCAAGCCCAGGGTGTAAGTTCAGTCCAATCACCTCTCATTGTTCTAAATTCCAGAAAATGACTTTACTCAGCCTTTCGTCATAGGGCAGTCTTCTCATCCTAGGGACCAATTTGGTAAACCTTCACTGTGCTGTTTCCAGCAGAAGTTGCTATGTCCTTAAATATGGACACTAAAACTGCCTATAATATTCCAGGTGTGGCCTCCCCAAGGCCTGTATACCTGTAGTGAGATTTCTTTATTCCTGTGTTCCAGTCCTTTTGCAATAAAGGTGAACATTTGCTTTGCTTGCTTACTGCAACCACATGCAAACTTTGTGTTCCTTGTATGAAGCATTTCTCTGAACATCAATATTTACAAGTTTCACATGTTAAAAAAAATTAACTTTTCTATTTGTAATGACTAAAATGAGTAACCACACATATCCCCACTTTATCCTCTGTCTGCCACCCTGTTGTCTACTCACTTAACCTGTATATATACATTTTTGCAGGGTCTCTGTCCTTCACAAATCTTACATTACCAGCTAGCTTTGTATTGTAACCTCAGATAGATTAGTCTTTGCCTAAGTCATTAAGATTGTAAATAGCTTAAGCCCCAGCATTTATCGTTATGGCACTCCACTAGGTACAGTGTTTTGAGTTGATAATACTCCATTTATGGATAATGTTTCTTTTCTGCCTGTTAACCAAACCTGAACTAAGGGTTTAGGCCCGAAACGTCAAGTTTTCCTGCTCCTATGATGCTGCTTGACCTGCTGTGTTCATCCAGCCCCATGCTTGTTATCTCTGAATCTGTGATCATTGTTTAAAAATCAATGGTGGCTCATTTAAAATCGAGATTGGTCCTTTTTTATCTGAGCATTGTGTTATTTTGGAACTCTCCTCTTGAAAAGTTCATGGACACAGAGTCCTTAAATATTTTTAAGGCAGAGGTAGATAGTTTCTTGTTAAACTAAGGGGAGAAAGTTTATGGGGGTAGGCAGGAATTTGGATTTGAGATTACAATCAGATCAGCCATGATGCACGGTGGCACAGTGGTTAGCACTGCTGCCTCACAGCGCCAGGGACCTGGGTTCGATTCCACCCTCGGGTGACTGTCTGTGTGGAGTTTGCACATTCTCCCCGTGGGTTTCCTCCAGGTGCTCCGGTTTCCTCCCACAGTCCAAAGATGTGCAGGTTAGGTTGTTTGGCCATGCTAAATTGCCCGTAGTGTTCAGGGAGGTGTAGATTAGGTGTGTTATAGGGGGATGGGTCTGGGTGGGATGCTCTGAGATTCGGTGTGGACTTGTTGGGCCAAAGGGCCTGTTTCCACACTGTAGGGATTCTGTGATAAATGGTGGTCCATACTCAAGGAGCTGACTGGCCTCCTCCAGATCCTTATTCATATAATCAACTAACATATAACACTCAACTCCATGAGCCTTTATCTTGCCTATAATTTTTGTGTGGCTCCTTACTGAAGTCTTTTGGAAATTCAGGTATTCTATTGGTTTCACTTTATCTTCCCTACAAGTTACATCTTTAAAATAATTCTAGTACATTAGTCAAACATGATTTCTCTTTTCGTAAAACCATGTTGCCTTTTCCACATTGTACAATGATTTCCTAAGTGCATTGTGAAGATTTTCTTAATGGTAGATTCCAGCACTTGCCTGATGACTGATGTCAGTCTAACTGCTCTATATTTTGGTGTTTTCTCTCTGTCTCCTTTCTGGAACAGTCGTATTAGATTTGCCGATTTCCAATCTGCTGAGACTGTTCCAGAATCTAGCAAATTTCAGAAAATCAAAGCCAGAGCATTTGCTATCTCTCCAGCTATCCTTTTAGATTCCTAGAATGTAGGCCATTAGGTCTGAGGATTTGGAAAACTTAAAATATTTGTTCCATGTCTCAATGACCAGGGAGTGCAGAATCAGGAATTACAGTCTAAGGATAAGTGTAGGCCTTTTAGGCCAGAGATGAGGAAAGATTTCTTCACCCAGAGCATGGTGACTTTGTGGGATTTCTGCCACAGGAAACTATTGAGGCCACGACATTGAATTCTTTCAAAAAAGATGTAGATATAGTTCTTAGCAAAAGAATTGGAGAGAAGGCAAAAACAGGGTACTGAGTCGGATGATCAGCCATGATCATATTGAATGGTGAGCAGGCGCAAAGTACCAAATGGCCTATTCCTGCTCCTGTGTTGTAAGTTTCCATGATTCTGTTACCAAATAGAATTACCAAATGTTTTGGATGATAAGTTGTTTTCCATGTTCCATTGACTCTCCATGACTGTTTCTGAGCAGAGGAGGAATGTCACATGTTCAGTCATATCTACTTCTGTATAATGTTCATTGTGATAAGTTCATCTTCATATACTCTAACATGGCAGTGATTTCAAAAACCTCCCACCTCCTGGTTTTTCAAAGAATTGTGTCTGTTCAAAATTCCTTGAAAAAGGTGAGAATGTTCAAGATGTAAGATATCAGACCCCGCCCTCTGTTCTGTTTTCTGACCTTCACAAAATTTTTGTTTCCTCAGCTGACATAGGTGGATTTGCGCAGAATCCTGAGCCAGAACTCCTTGTTCGCTGGTACCAGGCTGCTGCATACCAGCCTTTCTTCAGGAACCATTCCAACGCAGAAACAAAGCGACGAGAGCCTTGGTTGTTCGGAGAGGATAACACTAGGATTATCCGGGAAACAATTCGAGAACGATATGCCTTGTTGCCATTCTGGTACACTCTCTTCTACATGGCCCATACCAAAGCAGAGCCAGTAATCAGGTAGACAGCACGCACCTCATCCATATTTTCAATAAATGTATGCTGTTTTGTTGGCTTATGGTGAGTTACAGAGTGCTTAATTAAATGAATTACAAGATGAGAGGTTCTAATCAGGCTAAGGTATTTATGTTAGTTTGTGGCATCCTAGAATGGTGAATAAGGAACTGATGCTCAGTTCTCCCCTCCATCTCTTACGGGAGGTGTTGACGTTTGTTATGTACCAGTTCCTTGGGTACCAACATTCCGCTCACCCTAATGGTTATTTTACTTTGCTGTTGGATTGACCTCACTGACTGTCCAATAAACTCTGTTAACCTTGGAGCTTTCACTGAAAACATTGATTAATGGCTGATTCTCAAAATATCGCTTAAACGTCCATTTTGACGCTATAATTGGCTTTCCTTCCTCTTAATGTTATTTTGGCAGTGAATTACAAAACAACAATCCACATCTGAGGTGCTGGGAATTGACAATGTTCGGCTCAACCGCAATACTTTTAAATAATATTTATGACCTGAGTAAAGATTCTTTTCTGGCTGTATAAATGGATTTTGTTCTCCATCTTTAGTACCCAGCTTTAAATGCTGTCAAATGTAAGATCTCAGTTTTTCTTTGAACTCACTGAATGCTGTTCCTTTATGATCAGAGTAAGTGATTTGTGGCATTTTCCCTCCTAGACCGTTATGGGTGAATTTTCCTGAGGAGGTCAACACATTTGCAGTTGATGATGAATACATGATAGGTACAGTATATAGCAGGTCTGTGACAACATCAGTTGTTAATTGCACACACAATATGTGACCAATCTAGGCTTTAAACTCTGAGAACAGCAGTAGACCTTAAGCCACAGCTGTGAAACAAGCATGCACATGCAGAGCAGTGCAAATGGTACAGTTTTATTGGGGATACAAGAACGAAGAGACAGTTCACACATGCAAATGTTTGAAGCTTGTAACACAGGTTAATAAGGCTGTTCAAATGCATACAGGATCCATGACTTTGCAAGTAGAGGCATAGGATATAAAAAGAAAGGTATTACGGTGTATACCATAAAATTAATGGTTTAACCTAGTCTATTGTGCCCTATTCTGGATCACACTCAGGAAGAGTGTCAAGAGGATTCAGAGGATATCTGTGAGGATGGTCCTGGAGTTGTGATTTTTGAGATATTTTGACGGCATAAGGGAGGGAGAGGAATTTCTGAGTAGTTTTTTTTCCAGAGTAGTTATATATATATCAGAGGAAAGCGCAGATATAGGAGCTGAAGAATGTAACTGTCAGTTAACAGGAAATAGTAAAGAGAAGTCTGTTCAGGGTAATGATAGGACCATTTTCTTGCTTTGAACGACCGTAGAGTTCTTTTCCCAAAAAAATGTTGAGGCTGAAAGTCATTTGACAGTTTCAAGGCTGAGATGAATAAATTTTGAGGCAAAAGTAATGAGGATTGGGAGCCAAGATGAATGGATAGGATTAAAATACAAATTAATGATCAGCTCATTGGCTTAAAGAGCTACTCCTGATCCTATGTATGGTTAAGAGAAGATTTAATAGTGGCTCAGAATTAAGTGGGGAATTCTGATGGGGAGAAATGTTTTTCATTGATCGAAAGCTTGGTAACTAGGTGGAAAACATATGAGGATATTGGCAAAAATGCAAGGCAGAAATTTTTACACAGTGAGTTGGCAGGTGGTAGCAGCAAAATCATTTGTAGTTTTCATAAGAAAATTTGTTATATACTTGAAAAGGAGAGGTTTAGAGGGTTATGGCAGAACAGCCTAGCATTATGACAAAATTAATAATAATTTGTGCCCAGATTTGTGCCCACAGTTGCCCCATATCTAACTCCTGATTGTAACCATGCCGTCAGGATAGGATCAAAACACGGACTTCCAGACAAAGATAGGCAGATAGCAGGTATCTCCCTTTGATTTCTTGTAATTTCTACAGGCAGTTTATAGAGGTCCTTTCGCTGAGAACAGGTCACTAGTCTTCTGTAGACCAGGTCAAAGTACGAGTTTTGAAGTGACCTGAACAGAAGAAAAGTGAACAAATTGAAAATAACCAATATAAAACAGGCTGAGAAAATATTCCAGTAATATAATTAGGTGGCCTAAAAGTTAAAATACCAAGAGTGTGAATAGGTAGGTGGTACTTGACATTACCAAGTATGCTGCAAAATGTTTTTTCTTACTCATCGTACCATAAGTGGCTGCTCTCATGTTACGTCTGAACAGCAGCTTTAAGAGCGGGCAGCATAGTGCTCAGCAGTTAGCACTGCTGCTTCACAGTGTCAGGGACCCAGCTTTGATTCCAGCCTCGGTTGAATATCTGTGTGGAGTTTGCATGTTCTGTCGTCTGGGTGGGTTTTTGCCAGGTGCTCCAGTTTCTTTCCACAGTCCAAAGATGTGTAGGTTAGATGGATCTGGGTGAGGTGATGTTTAGAGGGTCGGTGCAGACTTGATGGACTGAATGGCCTCTTCCCTACTGTAGTCAATGGATTTTTCTTACCCCATCTGGTGAGCAGAGTATCTTTGCTCAAAAATGCTCTCGACAGTGTGCTTCAAAACTTAAATAATTTTTTTTATATAAAAGAGATCATCATTCCCAAAAAGTCATTATCTTCACTGTTGAAAATGGACAACATTTTTCTCACTGATAGAGATGATTCTCGTGAATTTTGACTCTCCTGGCAGAATACTTTCCAGTTAAAGCCCCGATAAAGATCTTCTCATTCTAATGAAGATGAAGGTATTTTCCCCAGTGGAAATGACTCATTTACATCCCTCTGATTAGGGAGAAGGAAGCTTTCAAAAATATCATAACGCAATACACATTGGATGATCTTTTGTAAATTCAGTAATTGATATAATGTTCTTGTAATCTGCAGGAGAAGCCTTGCTGGTGCATCCAGTGACTGACACTGGAGTCACAGAAGTGAATGTGTTACTTCCTGGAAAAGGGGAGGTGAGTAGAAGAATAGCCAGTGTATCTAAAAGTAAACATTACTTTTAGGCCTGCTCTATGAATATGTTGATGAATTAAATGAGATGAATACAAAAGAAAAGGACCTTTGGCATAACTATATTTATGGGAGACATGAATCTGTTTCTACCCCTTTCATCCAACCCCATCAGTGCGCTTGCCTATTTTTTTCATCCACAGATATTTATCTAGCTTCTCCTAAAATACACCTGTGCTACTTGCTTTTACTTGTGCATGGGTACAAAGTTTTACATTTTAATTATTCTGTAGGTCAAGTCAAAATGACTAAACTTCAATTATTTTCATGACTTTTTTTTGTAAGTTTTTTTTTGTAAGGACAAATGTTGTCTTTTCTATTTTCATTTTTCCTTTCTCCTTCCCCATTCTCGATATCTTGCAATAATGATTTACAGCACTTTAAGACACTCCTGCTGTTGATAGTTGAACAGGTGTTTAAGATTCCAATATGTTGAGCATGAAGTCAGGATATTCATAGCCAACTAGAAGTGAAGTGTCTGTCGTTTTTGTATCAAACGAAATTGTAGATTTCAAAAAATCATTCCACGTGCTGCCTAACCTGTAGTCCTCAAAAGAACTGCTGTAGGCCATCAACAGGAACATAACGTTTGTTAAAAATAAACTTCTTTTGTAGAGTTCAAACGTACAATAGTAATTCTGTTGGCACAACATTAAAATCATCGGTTGTTAAAATCACTGGCCCATCACTACTTCTGTGTTGCAATTGCTGCCAAATCTCCTGGTTTATTGTCCTGCTCCTGATTGGTTCCTTTTCCAACTGTATACTGCAATCCCCTCCAATCACTCTCCTAATCCCAGCTTCTTCATTCTTCACTGGGAAGTTCAAGTTTGTTTCTGAAGCTTGCCAGACTCAACTACCAAAATCTGAGGCCAAATTGCTGTTGTAGCTCAGGACCACCAGCTCAAGTTCTGGGATCAGTCCTGAATTTCCAGGTCAGAAGGCTTTTTTTTGACAGGACTTTGAAGGAATGCTGTTTCGGGCAGAGTTCAGGCATCCAAGAGTCAGAGCTAATAATCCAGTTACTCAGCAACCGTGTGAGGCTAAGTATCTGTTTATTCTTAAGAGCCCAGAACCAGATCCACAAACCAAGACTATATTAAACAATAAAACCACATAAATCCAGGCCTTTGCGAGAATACATGAACTCAGACTGCTGCAAGGTTGACGGAAATTCATGCTCGAGGAGGAGAAGAGAATGATTGCCGGGGAATGGGGTGCATACTTGGAAAAGAGAAGCAATCCACAAATATGACAGTGAACCAGGACTGGAGATGTGTGGGCAATTGAGACGCAAGACAGGTGTTAGAAAGCCGTGACCAGTGGTTTTAACCTGGAGCCAAGAGAATTACTGCTGCACCGTTGACCTACAGAAAATGTTCGTATTTTAGAAAGTTATGCTCCTGTTGGTAGCCTACAGCAGTCCTTTTCAGGACTAGTTTAAGCAGCACGTAGACATGATTTTCCTGGAAATTTATATTTTAGCCAATACCAAAATGACAGACAGTTCATTTCCAACTGGTGATGAGCATCAACTTTCTGCTCATTGTATTGAAATTCTAGGTAGCACAGTAATATGAACCCAGGTTATCAATGCCATCTAAATCCAGGCTATCACTAAAACTATGCAAATCTATATCCTGTAAATCAACTAGTTCAGTCCCACAGCTTCCATTCTTGGTCATTCAGCACTTGTAAAGAGAAGAGATAAGTTGGGATGTGTTGGATGTGATGGTCTGATAAAAAATATGCATATGAAATATCATAGCCTACGTACCAAGTTTAACTCACCACACTCCAAGAACCTATAAAGGGTTTTGATGCCAGTATTTTGTGCCATCTTGTCTTTACTCCTCAAAACCCATCCTTTCAATTCCATCTTCACTCACATCCTTAAAGACTTACATTTTCAATTCTATCTTCACTCACACCGTCTCTTCATTCACCTCATCAAGCTCATCCTTAGTCACCAAGTTTCACTTTACCATATCTTCACTCGGATCTTCAAAATCTACGTTTAATACCATTTTCACACAGCTTTCTTTCCTCACTCAAAACCCTAACAACTTTACCTGATTTTACTCAGCTTCTTAAAATCTGTCTCATCTTTTGATACTTGCCCAACTATTTAAACTAATGCTGAATCACCTTCCTTATCTCTTCTTCATCTTAGCTCACCTCCTCAAAATCCACCAGAACACTGAAAGCATCGTTTCCACATCACCTCCAAAGCCCTTTCATTGTTCTTCCACCATATCTTCAGTCACCACCCCGTCACCTCATCACACCTTTCAAGTTTTTCTTCCAGGTTCTCTTTATTAACAATTTTCATCCTCCTCCTACTGCAGCGTTGCACGTGATTTTGTATTGAATCTGTTCTCGTTAACTGCAACATTATTTTTGTGACAGTCTCTCTTTTTTTTGTTTTTCCTGAAGCTATGGTACTGTCTCAGAACATTACAACGGTTTGGTGGTGAGCAGATTCTGCATGTTTCTGTAACCCTCAATAGTGTAAGTATCTGTTTAGGTTAAGCTTGCAGTTTACTGGAACGTTTTTAGGATCAGAGAGAAGATAATCTTAACATAGAATTTAACTGCAGTGATCAGCAACAAAATCTATTAAATCATGGGGAGAGTACTGCACTGGGTTGAACTCTACCCTTGCACCCCAATGGCCTGAGTTCACAATCAATGTAAAATAATGGGAAGAGCATCTCCACTGTTAGCTGCCTGCAAATATCATGCTCAGATTGAATATGGGCAGCTAACAGAGGAGTTTACTAACAAGTAAATTTGCACTAAATAAATCTGTGTTGAATTGTGACCTTGCCAACCACATTTGTCAGAGAGGCACACTGGGAGATGGAAATATGTCGTCAGTTGAGTAGGAATTCTGGAAATTTATTGGGAAAGAGTTAAGAAAGTTTATTGTAAACTTTACAGAGGGTGATGCTGAGAATAGGTGCCTATAAAAAGGAAAATTTTCCCATTCCCTAGGACTAACGTTATATGTTGCTGTCCATGGACTATTTACAAATGTTTTTACTAATTTTTCAGAGGATGTGGGTGTTAATGACTAGGTCAGTATTTGGTCGTCTCTAGTAGCCTTTGAGAAGGTTTGTGGTGAACAAAATAATTAAACAGCTGCAGTTCATGTAGTGTAGATCCATGTGCTGTTAGGAACGGAGTTCCAGGATTTTGATCCAATAATAAGTGAAGGAGAGGTTGGAATGGTGTGTGGCTTGGAGTGAAACCTGCAAGTGGCAGCATTCCCATGCATTTGTTGCCCTTGCCCTTGTAGACGACAGACATCAGGTGTTTAGGAGGTGCTGCAGAGCAGTTTTGCTGAGTTGCTGGAGTGTGTCATGTCGATGATGCCCTGTGGGTCCATGGTGCAGAGAATGTACATTGAAAATGGTAGGTCAGGCATCTGTCAAGAAGCTGATTTTGTCTTGGATAGTATTGAGTTCTTGAATGTTGTTGGAGCTGCACTAATCTAGGCAAGTGAAGAGTATCCTATCGCACTCCTAACTTGTGCCTTTGGGCAAGTCTCAATGAGTCAGGAGATGAGTCACTCTTCACAGAGTCCCAACCTGTTATCTGCAGTTGTAATCAAAGTGATTATGTGGTTAGTTCATCTCAGTTTCTGGTAACTCCAGTGATGTTGATAGTAGGGGATTCAAACAGAGTAAGATCATCGAATGTCAAGGGGAGATTGGTCATTAATTCTTTTGTGTTGGAGATGGCTGTTGCCAAAACCTGTGGCAGAAATTATACTTTCCACTTATCAGCCCAAGCCTGAATGTTCCCCAGGTCCTGCCACATATAGACTGGACTGCTTCAATATCTCAGAAGTCGGAAATGTTACTGAACATTGTGCAATCATCAGTGAGCGTCCCCTCTACTAACATTATGATGGAGGGAAGGTTATTATTAAGGCGGCTGAGGATGGTACATACTTGTACACGTTGAGCACTAACATAGCACATCACAAAATCAAACAGCACAAGGGAGACTATTTCACCTGCCTTGCCTGTACTGCATCTTTGACAGTTTTAGTTCTCTTCAAGTATATGCCCAATTACTTTTGAAAAGTTTCCATGGAATCTAAATTGACCACTCTTTTAATGAATATGCTTCACGTCTTAATAACTTTCTGTGTTTAAAACATTGTCCTCAGTTCCTTCTAATTATTTTGTCAATTATTTTCATCAACCTCCTGCCAGAGTAAATAGGTTTCCTTACTATTGGATACTTCTATTAGGCTTGTCGTTAGCCTTCTCTGCTGTAAGGATAACACAAGCTTTTCCAATCTATCCGTATCTGAAAACCCTTACCCTGGTATCATGTTAGCAACCTCCTCAAAACTTTCTCCAAGACCTTGATATATTTTTCCAAAGTATGATGCCCAGAATTGTACTCAATACTCCCACTGATGTTTTACCTGCAATTTCTAAAGTTTTTGGATGGCTTCCATATTTTTTTTGGTAATACCCATATTTACATTAAGATTTTTGTAACTGCCTTCTCCATTTGGCCAGCTTATCTTAACATTTACGCACATGTATCTCCAGATTCCTCTGTTCATGGTAGTTCTTCAAATTAATACCATGAGTTAACACTGCCACTGCATGTTGTTGTTTTTAAATTCCTGACTTTGTTTTTGCCTGCATTAAATTTCATCTGCTGTGTGTCTGCGCATTTCACCAGTACTGTATGTTCTCCTGAAGTTAGCTGCTATCACACTCACTATTTGCTACATTGGTGAGTTTTGCATCATCATTAAACTTCAAAATTACACTCTGTACACAGGTCACATTTATTTAGATGTAATTCCTAGAGGACACCATTGCATACTTCTCTCCAATCAGGAAAAATCATTTTCGACTTCTAACCTTTGCTAGTTACATACCAAAATTACTGCTGTCTCTCTGAGGCCATGTGCTTCTGTTTTTGAATAAGCCTGTTGTGTGGCACTTTATCAAATTTCTTTTGAAAGTCTATTAGGATTATATTTAATTCAATCATACTCACTGTTTGTGTGCTGTCAAGAGACTAAGATAGCTTCTGATGCAAGTGCACATATTTCTGCTGTGAGTTGTGCTGCATGCCATTTTGGCGAACTTGTTAAATAACATCCACCCAAAGTATGCCGAGCTGTCTGATCATGACCCCTATCAACATGCTATATTGACTTGATGCTACACTGCCATTTGGAGCTCAGAGCTCCCTTCAGTGTCTCCTCTGATTCTCCCACAACTGAATCCATGGCAAGAAAAGGACACTATAATCAACAGTATTTAAAAGTGACAATCAAAATCTTCAGCTACTGTATTGCTAAAAATAGACACATTTTTGTCATAGATTTTTGTCTTGCATTCATCAGGATAATTCTGAAGAAATGCCAAAGTAAAGGAAAAATGATGTTTTACACTGTATGAGAAGAGAGTGCAGGTTGGCTGGTCTGCTTTTTTTTATAATTCATTCACAGAATGACGTGTTGCTGGCTAAACTAGCATATATTTCCCATCCATAATTGGCCAGAGGGCAGTTGAGAGTCGACCACATTGCTGTGGGTCTGGACTCACATGTAGTCCAGACCAGGTAAGGATGGCCATTTGCTTCTTTAAAGGACATTAGTGAACCGGCTGGGTCTTTCTGACAATTGACGATGGATTCATGATCGTTATTAGACTCTTAATTCCAGATTTTTATTGAATTCAAATTCCACCCTCTGCCAAGGCAGTATTCAAATCCAGAACATTACCCAGGTCTCTGGATTAACAATCTAGCGATTATGCCATTCGCCTCCCACTAAAGATGGAGTAAAATGACCTCGATGTAGAGATAGGCCTCACTGAGCTAGTCACCTGATTCTGCCACAGAATTCACTTTTGACCAATCAATACTGTCTTCTCATATAGTGTCATACATTTATAGCTGCAGAAGTCAACATCATGTGGAGTGGTAGTTGCCAAAAACTTTTCTCTAACTTTAAGTCTGCTGCACTAACAATTTCCCCATAATTATACATGCAGTAGTAGGCTTTCCCCTCAGAATATGGCACAACTGGGAGAATGAGTGTATGGGTGCGATGCTGGAAGATCAGTAGCCATAGGTGAGGTGCCGGAAGACTGGAGGTTGGCTAACATGGCGCCATTATTTAAGAAAATTGGTAAGGAGAAGCCAGAGAACTATAGAACGGTGAGCCTGATGTCAGTTGTGGGTAAGTTATTGGAGAGGATTCTGAGGGACAAGATTTACATGTATTTGGAAAGGCATGGACTGATTAGGGATAGTCAACGTGGCATTGTGAATGGAAAATCGTGTCTCACTGACTTGATTGCATTTTTTGGAGAAGTGACAAAGAAGGTTGACGATGGCAGAATGGCGGAGTCTATTTGGACTTCAGCAAGATTTTCGACACAGTTTTGCATGGTAGACTGGTTAGCAAGTTTAGATCACATGGAATACAGGCAGAGCTAGCTATTTGGATACAAAATTGTCTCGAAAGTGGTGTTGGAGGGTTGCTTTTCAGATTGGAGGCCTGTGACCAGCAGTGTGCTGCATGGATTGATGCTGGGTCCACTGCTTTTTGTCATTTATATAAATAATTTGGATGTGATTATAGGAAGTATGGTCAGTAAGTTTGCAGATGACACCAAAATTGGTGGTGCAGTGGACAGTGAAGAAGGTTCCCTCGGAGTACAATGGGATCTTGATCAAATGGGCAAATGGGCTGAGGAATGGCAGATCGAGTTTAGTTTCGACAAATGTGTGGTGCTGCATTTTGGTAGGGCAAATCAGGGCTGGACTTAAACACTTGGTGATAAGGTCCTAGGGAGTGTTGCTGGACAAAGAGACCGTAGGGTGCGGGGTTCCTTGAAAGTGGAGCCACAGGTAGATAGGATAGTGAAGAAGGTGTTTGCTACGCCTGCCTTTATTGGTCAGTGCATTGAGTATTGGAGTTGGGAGATCATGTTGCGGCTGCACAGGGCATTGGTTAGGCTACTTTTAGAATACCGCATTCAATTCTGGCCTCCCTACTACAGGAAAGATGTTGTGAAACTTGAAAGGGTTCAGAAAAGATTCATAAGGATGTTGCCAAGGTTGAGGGTTTGAGCTATAGGGAGATGCTGAATAGGCTGGGGTTATTTTCCCTGGAGCATTGGAGACTGAAGGGTAACCTGATAGAGATTTATAAATAATGAGGGGCATGGATAGGCTGACTAGCCAAGATCTTTTCCCCAAGGTAGGGGAGTCCAAAACGAGAGGGCGTAGATTTAAGGTGAGAGGGGAAAGATACAAAAGGAACCTGAGGGGCTGATCCTGTTTCAATACCTCTGAAATTTGTCCTTCACCTGTATTTTTTTTTCTCGACCTTTTCTGTAACCACTTTAAACCTAACAATAGTCTGATCACTATCATCCAGATATTCTCGTCTTGCAGCACATCCCAGATTCTTCATTCCAGAACTAGATCTAGCAATGCTTCATTAGTTATTAAGCTAGAATAATACTGATTCAGAAAAATTCTCCTGTAACTATTTTAGGAATTCTTAACTATCCCGTCCTTTACTATTTTTAACCATTCCCTTCCTCAATTTACATTGAGTAATTTAAATCCACTACTACTACTACTGCTTTATCATTTTTATATTTCTCTGTGTTATGCCTACTGATTTCCTCCTGCATCCTTTTGTCAGCATTTGACACTCTATAGTAAACACCCAGCAATGTACTGGTTCTTTCCTGTCCCTTAACTTGAGCTAAATGGATACAGTCTTGGTTTGAACCCTCTAATTTGCCCTGTAATGCAGTGAGGATTCAGGGAGGAAGAAAAGGGTCATTTTCTGTGTCATGGTGAGCTTATAGCAACTTAGTTTTGTTATTCTACAATATTTCCGAGATAACCAGTTTCATTGCAGATACCCATTTATCAGCGTGGAGGCACCGTCATACCCAGGAAGACACAAGTGTTGAGGTCCACAAAGGCTATGGAGATGGTTTCCTATGCTTTATATATTGCGCTGAATTCTGAGGTAATGGCTATTTCTGCTCTGTATATTGTATTTTTGGGATGTTACCATGAACATGTCAAGATAGGTAACTCAAATAAATAGTCACATTCACAGTCATACTTACGGGAGTTGCGATACATAAATGTCATACTGAAACTAAAAGACATTCAGCTGAGACAGCGACAGTGCATTCCAACAAATCCCTGTGAGAAAGAAGAATTCTAGGAAGGGGATAAACCAACAGTGGTTAACCAGGAAAGTTAAGAATAATAAGGTAACAGGGTGTAGAGCTGGATGAACACAGCAGGCCAAGCAGCATCATAGGAGCAGGAAAGCTGACGTTTCGGGCCTAGACCCTTCTTCAGAAATGGGGGAGGGGAAGAGGGTTCTGAAATAAATAGGGAGAGAGGGGGAGGCGGATAGAAGATAGATAGAGGAGAAGATAGGTGGCGAGGAGACAGACCGGTCAAAGAGGCGGGGATGGAGCCAGTAAAGGTGAGTGTAGGTGGGAAGGTAGGGAGGATGGACAGGTCAAGGGGGCGGAATGAGGTTAGTAGGTAGGAGATGGGGGTGGGGCTTGAGGTGGGAGGAGGGATAGGTGGAAGGGCAGTTTAGGGAGGCGGGGACGAGCAGGGCTGGTTTTGGGATGCGGTAGGGGGCGGGGAGATTTTGAAGCTTGTGAAATCACATCTCAGATGTCCTCGTTTTTCAAGGACCGCAACTTCCCCCCCTCAGTAGTCAAGAACGCCCTTGACCATGTCTCCCGCATTTCCCACAACTCATCCCTCACACCCCCTCCCTGCAATAAAAAAAATACAGAATCCCCCTCGTCCTCACGTACCACTCCACCAACCTCCGGATCCAATGCATCATCCTTCAACACTTCCACCATCTGCAATCCGACCCCACCACCAAAGACATTTTTCCCTCCCCACCCTTATCTGCCTTCCGGAGGGACCACACTGTCCGTGACTCCCTTGTCTGCTCCACACTCCCCTCCAGCCCCATCACACCCGGCACTTTTCCCTGCAACCGCAGGAAGTGCTACACCTGCCCCTACACCTCACCCCTTACCCCCATCCCAGGCCCCAAGAAGACTTTCCACATCAAGCAGATGTTCACCTGCACATCTGCTAATGTGGTATACTGCATCCGCTGTTCCCATTGTGTCCTCCTCTACATCGGGGAAACCAAGCGGAGGTTTGGGGACCGCTTTGCAGAACACCTACGCCCGGTTCGCACTAAACAACTGCACCTCCCAGTCGTGAACCATTTCAACTCCCCCTCCCATTCCTCAGACGACATGTCCATCCTGGGCCTCCTGCAGTGCCACAACGATGCTACCCGAAGGTTGCAGGAACAGCACCTCATATTCCGCTTGGGAATCTTGCAGCCTAATGGTATCAATGTAGACTTCACAAGCTTCAAAATCTCCCATCCCGCAACGGCATCCCAAAACCAGCCCAGCTTGTCCCCGCCTCCCTAACCTGTCCTTCCACCTATCCCCTCCTCCCACCTCAAGCCCCACCCCCATCTCCTATCTACTAACCTCATTCCGCCCCCTTGACCTGTATGTCCTCCCTGGACTGACCTATCTCCTCCCTACCTCCCCACCTACACTCACGTTTACTGGCTCATTCCCTGCCTCTTTGACCGGTCTGTCTCGTCTCCACCTATCTTCTCTTCTATCTGCCTCCCCTTCTCTCCCTATTTATTTCAGAATCTCCTTCCCCTCCCCCATTTCTGAAGAAGGGTCTAGGCCCGAAACGTCAACTTTCCTGCTTCTATGATGCTGCTTGGCCTGCTGTGTTCATCCAGCTCTACACCTTGTTACCTGAGAAGAGAGAGTTCTTTTTGTTGACTGCAGTGCCTGCACAATGAAAGGTTTGAAGTTACAGGATGATGGCATCTAAACTGTGCCCTGGTAATCACTGTTAGGACTTTAGAGAATGGTAGTCAACTTGCATCATGTGTTTAATATTTGCCTTTTTGTGACTAACAAGTGATCTTTTCTAAGTAGACAGGATAATAACATTGATTAAAATAGATGGTTTTGATCTCATATATAAACACAGAAAGTTCTGGAGAAACTCCCGCAAATCTTGCACTACATGTGGAGAGAGACACAGAGCTAACACTTTGAGTCTCATGTGGAATTCAAAACATTAACTGTTTCTCTCTCCACAGATGCTGCTTGACTTCTTGAGTTTTGCCAGCACTTTTGTTTCTATTTCGGATTTCCAGCATCTGCAGTTTTTCAATTGTGTTTTTGATCTCTTTCCTGTCTTATCAATGTTAGTTATATTAGTCAGTTTCTTCTCCAGTTAAGATTTTTATTCATCATCCTCCGCAAAGTGAGTTGCTGCTATAGGAAGCTTTTGGTTTATGTGCTTAATAGATGCACTATCATCTCTGTATCCAACATGGCAGTTGGGAGATCCAAAGTAAGTAAGCTTCATGCCAAATTAGCATTTTGTCAAGAAACTGATGTGTTGCAAATGGGCATCTGGTGCATCTTGCTATGTTCTCAGCCTTCAACCCACTTGCTAATGCAATTGAACTGCATTTGGGAGATTACAAGTGGTAAACCAGGGAAAAACAAACTGAAACTGCCTGAAGCAGATTGTCATAATTATCGGTTATCGGTTATCAGTTCTTCAGTTTTCCATCTATATTTCTGTTGTAGAACTCAGCCACAGGCAAGTTGTTTCTTGATGATGGGCACTCGTTCAACTATAAGAACAAGAATCAATTCTTACTCAGGAAATTCAGCTTCAAGGACAACACATTTTCATCAGTGTGAGTAGTATTGACAGTTTAGCTTTCAATTTTTCTTATTCAGAGTTTTGGGTCAAAATCTCAACTTTTGGAAGTAGCTGGCTATGAATAGCCTTTGGTCATCATGAAGAAGCACATCTGGAAGAGTAATACCTCAAGGGTAATTTTTATAAAGTATATAACCAAGAGAACTTGATTCAACAATGCATTATACTTGATGGCTATTTCTAAATCAGTGCAACTGTTACTAGGTTCACACGCAATCATGTTGTAATTAGTCTTCCCCCAAATTAACACTTTCACCCGAGGACTAGCTTTATCCTTATCCATAACTGTCTTAAAACTTATGGAATTACGATCCTATTATCTGGCCTGGCACATTCCGTAATACAGGGTCTAGTACAACCCTTCCCTAATTGAACTACCTACATATTGTTTCAAAAAGCCCTCTGGATGCACCTAACAAATTCTGTCCCGTTTAAGCCTTTGGCACTGAGGGAGTCTCAGTCAATATTGATGAAATGAAAATTAGCCACTACAACAATGCTGTTGTTTTTACATCTTTCCATGATCTGCCTGCGTATCTGTTCCTTTATCTCCCTCTGGCTGTTTGGAGGGCCTACAATATAACCCCATCAGTGATTGCAGTTTTCTTATTCCTGTGTTCTGCCCATATGGCTTTGCTGAATAAGCCCTCTAAGATGTTCTGTCAAGGTGTGCTTAATCAGTAATGCAACTCCCCCACCCCATTTACATCCTTTACTGTCATGCCTGAACGATTTAAACTCGGAAACATTGAGCTGCCAGTCCTGCCCTTTTCTCAAACAAGTTCCTGTAATGGCTACAACATCGTAGTTTCATGTACTGCTGCCGTGTTCATTAACCTGGCCCTGCCTGTTCTTCCTGTCAGACTTATTTCACTTAACCTTTACCTTCTCCTTAATCACTGCATATGCTGACCGACTACACTGGTTCCCACACTCTGCCACCCTTATTTAAACAGTGTCAAGTGGGACTAGCAAACCTCCCTGCAATGATATTGGTGCTTCTCCTGTCCTTCTTGTATAGGTCTCGTCTGCCTTGGAAGAGATCTCATTGATCCAGGTTTCTGAAGCCCTCCCTCCTAAACCAGCCCTTTAGCCATGCTTCATCTGTATTATCTTCTGATATCTGGCCTCGCTAGCATGTGACACAGGGAGTAATCATGAGATTTCAAGCCTAGATGTTCTGTCTTTTAACTTTATTCCTAACTGTCTAAGTTCCCTTTGCAGGACCTCACCTCTCTCCCTTCCTATGTAGTCAGTATCAAGATAGACCACAACCTCTGGCTGCTTACCATTCCCTCTCAGAATGATCTGTGTTGCTCAGAGATGTTCTTGACCCTGGCACCAGGGAGGCAACACACCATCCTGGAGTCTCACTCACAGCCACAGAAATGCACATCTGTGCCCCTGATTATAGAGTGCCCTATTACTACCACTCGCCTGCACTTCAACCCTCCCTTCTGTACTGCTTCCGTGTGAGTTTGCCTCCCTTTCTATGCCAACAGGGAGGAACAACTTTCAGAATCCCCCAGAATTGTCCTCAGTCACTTCTCACTACCTTTTCCTATTGAGCACTGGGTCTTCTGCAATCCCCTTCTCAGTTGTAGTGTCCGAGCCAATTCTCCCAGAATCCTCAGTCATATCTCATTACTCTACTTTGAACTCCAAGGTGAGGAAAGCTTTCCGAAGGTCTTAGCGTCAATGTGTGGTGGTGATGGCCATTGCTGTAGAGGTGGAAGCAAGAAGTATGATCGAGGCTAGGTTGTAGGTTTGAAATTGAACTTTGGGTAGCATTGACAATGTCAGTAAAATTGCAGAGTCTTTGGTCTGCCACAGAAATCCTATTAAGGATTTCATCCTCCATGAAGCAAAGGGGGCTCACAAAGAACTGACTTATCTGGCATCAGCTGTAAGCGAAGCAAATGTTATCCAGCAAGTATGATTAACAAGTCCCTGGTCAATCTTTTGAAAACCACTTAGAAGTTGGTGGGTAGTAGTGAAAAATCGGCTGAGATCATTGGCGCTAGTGTTGTTTACTGTCCCAGCTTGCTAAGAATTCCCAGATTAGGTCTAATTAGTAATAGGCAAGGTGAATCAATCATCCCAGCTGCTCAGCATCTCCATGGACAGAATATCAGACAATAGCCTTGGCTGTGATTTGAAATATTTCTTCAAACCTACCTCTTTTATGATGATTTTGGTCATCTACCCTAGTACCTCCTTATGTGCTGTCTATCATGTTTTATCTTGTATGTTCCTTTGAAGCACCTTGATAATTTCATTAACTTAAAGGCACTGAACAAATGTAATTATTGCTCAGCGTTGAAGCTTACTACCTCTGTAAAAGGCTAAACTGTGTAATTGTTATCTCTTCTGTTAAGGTGTGCTGATGAGAAGGGACGGTACTGCACTGAGTGTATGGTGGAGAGGATCCTTGTTATGGGAGCTGCAAGACCTACATGTGTGATGGCACGGCATCCAGGTACTTAAATTGACCTAACTATTCTCTGTGAACCATTGTCACGGAGAATTTTGTACAGCTGAGTAATCACAAAAAATGTTAGAAATACACAATAGAGCCGGTAGTATCTGAAAGACTTGACAAGCACTGAGAAAGTTGTAGGGATAGTGATTAAGGGAACCCCACTGGAAGAAAGACTAGGAGAGTTGCCCGGTGGCATTAGACTGATTTTTATTCCTGATACCGTTACCCAGGAGACAGTAGGAGAGAAAATGGATGTGTTATTAAAATAAACTACTCTGTTTCTGACTAAGCAACCAAATGAGATTGGCTTTGTAGAAAACAGGCAGTAGAATGATTCCAAATATTTCCCTCAGGGCAGCTGTACATAAATGTTGCTTTGATTTTCTGAGAAAATCTAAAAGGCGGAAAGGAATTGACAGAATAACAATTTGTCTGGAATGTGCTTCCATTCATACTGCCCGTCAGAAGCTGGGTTTCTGACCCCATATTTTCTGCATCACCAGGACTGCCCATTTCCACCTTTGTAACATCATTAACCCATCTATGCTGAAACCCTCATCCAAGTGTGTATTAACTCCATACTTGACGATTCCACTGCGCTTTGGTTTGTTCTCCCGTCTCCCACCCTCCATAAACTTGCTTTTATCTAAAGCTCTGCTGTTGTAACTTGTATCAGAGATAAAAGGTACTGCAGATGCTGGACAATCCGAGATAACAAGCATGGGGCTGGATGAACACAGCAGGTCGAGCAGCATCATAGGAGCAGGAAAACTTGACGTTTCGGGCCTAAACCCTTCATCAGAAATGGGGGAGGGGAAGAGGGTTCTGAAATAAATAGGGAGAGAGGGGGAGGCGGATAGAGGATGGATAGAGGAGAGGATAGGTGGAGAGGAGGCAGACAAGTCGAAGAGGCGGGGATGGAGCCTGTAAAGGTGAGTGTAGGTAGGGGGGTAGGGAG
>JAHRHZ010000133.1:5163914-5197119 GCA_024137785.1 Ginglymostoma cirratum
CCTCCTCCCTCACCCCAATCCCAGGCCCCAAGAAGACTTTCCACATCAGGCAGAGGTTCACCTGCACATCTGCCAATGTGGTATACTGCATCCGCTGTACCCGTTGTGGCTTCCTCTACATCGGGGAAACCAAGCGCAGGCTTGGGGACCGCTTTGCAGAACACCTGCGCTCAGTTCGCAACAAACAACTGCACCTCCCAGTCGCGAACCATTTCAACTCCCCCTCCCATTCCTCAGATGACATGTCCATCCTTGGCCTCCTGCAATGCCACAGTGATGCCACCCGAAGGCTGCAGGAACAGCAAATCATATTCAGCCTGGGAACTCTGCAGCCCAATGGCATCAATGTGGATTTCACAAGCTTCAAAATCTCCCCTCCCCCAACTGCATCCCAAAACCAGCCCAGCTCATCTCCACCTCCCTAACCTGTTTTTCCTCTCACCCCAAGCCACACCCCCATCTCCTATCTACTAACATCATCCCGCCCCCTTGACCTGTCCATCCTCCCTGGACTGACCTATCTCCTCCCTACCCCCCTACCTACACTCACCTTTACTGGCTCCATCCCCGCCTCTTCGACTTGTCTGCCTCCTCTCCACCTATCCTCTCCTCTATCCATCCTCTATCCACCTCCCCCTCTCTCCCTATTTATTTCAGAACCCTCTTCCCCTCCCCCATTTCTGATGAAGGGTTTAGGCCCGAAACGTCAAGTTTTCCTGCTCCTATGATGCTGCTCGACCTGCTGTGTTCATCCAGCCCCATGCTTGTTATCTCTGTTGTAACGTGTACCAAGTCCTATTCATGTGCTTCATGAGCTATGTTAACTCTTAGTCCAACCACTCTTCAAATTCAAAATTTGTATCTTTGTGTTTGGATTTTTCCATTTGTTCAAACCACCTCTCTAACTCCCATTCCCCACCCTTATTGCATCTCCCCAATCACCGCCTTGTGGGGAAAAAAAATACAGTAGTACCTGTACATGGAAATGAGTGTACTGGTCATCCAGAAGCTCAGTTTTGATGTATATCAGTTGGGCCAGTGTATCCACCAGTTTTACTATTTTTTTTCCTGCTGGAGACGGCCTTCATCTCTGTCACCTTTTCAATTCTTACAGCCCTCAAATAACTTAATAAAACTCCACTCTTATCTATTCCTGAATTTACTCACTCCATCATTGCCTAGGCCCTATGACTTGGATTTTCTTTTCTGAGTCTCTCTGCGTCTCTCTTTCCCTTAGGACGCTCATTTTAATCAAAGTCTTTGACCAAACATTTTGTCACTTGTCCTAATATCTCTTCAAATGACACAATCAAATTCAATTTGAGAATGCTGTTTGAACATTTTGCTGCATTAGGACACTATATAATCCAAGCTGTTGTTGTATTCTTTGATACGCCACTCTGGTATTAGTGATATTGCTGACCATTTTGTAATTTCCGTTTACAGATGGACAAGAGAGCACAGTGCATTTCTCCTTTAATGCGGGGAAGTCCTCTTTAAACATTGAAGGCCTGCGTCTTAATTTAGGGTGTGACTGGACGCTGAAGTTTCATTACTGATGGGCAGACATTGAGCTATCTGTATCAAAGTAGAAGTGTTCTTCATTTGAATTCATGGTTAACTGCTGTTCTGGTGTCAGTTCTATGGGGAGATGATGGAATGTCACTGGACTAGTCATCCAAAGACCCAGTCAAATGCTCTGGGGTTAAAATCCCATCAGGTCAGTTGAATTCGATTAATCAATCTGGAAGATAAAGCTAGACCCAGAAGTGATGACCATGACAACTCTTGTTAATTGTTGTAAAGACCCATGGTTCATTGATGTCCTCAAAGGAAGGATATCTGTCATTCTTACCTGGTCTGGTCTATGTGACTCCAGACCACCGCAATGTGGTGATTCTTCGCTAAACTCTCAATGAGTGGAGAGGCAATTAGGAAACAGCAATAAATGCTGACCTTGTCAGTGACACCCATAGCCCTTCAACAGATTAAATTTCTGCCAAAAATCCAATTTTGTGTTGGATATTTTAAAGCCCTGTGACTTTCTAATTACTATTACATGAATACCTCTTATTTTTTTTCCCTGTGTTAAGCTAATTGACATAATCTAACTGAAGTATAAACAGTTTTACATATTTAAGCATAAGGCAACCTAACTCTCAGATTTTCAATCTCTTAGAGGACAGTTAGTGAAACATGGAGCAGGTACGTTCCAGATTTGATCCTCAGTGTGTGATCTTGACCAAGACAGTAGAGCTAGTACAAACTACAGGGCAGTGACTCCTACAGAGATGTGCATATTTGTAGAACTCATGTCAGAATAAAATTGGACTGAGCTGTGCTGCTTTTTTCAGTTTGAGAAGCCTGTTGATCTCTGTTTCTAGGTTGACACATTGAATGGCTAATTGAATTAGAGCTGGCTTAGACATTAACCTGTGCTTTTGGGAATTGTAACCACAGATGAGTCATACCCTTTAGAGTAAGGAAATAAAGTTGATGCCTTGTTCACCAATAGGATTGTAAAGCATGTTTACTAGAAATGTGACCACTTTTGATGGCATGAGGCCCACAGCTGTAGAGGTTTGTTGTAAAATGTGCCATACTAATCAGAAAATAAGCTGATTGACAGTGTAAAGTCAAATGTTAAAAAAAAAAAACTTTCTTGGAACACAATAGGTCACAGCTTACTTAAGCTGGTTTGATGAAAGCTCACAGACCTGAACCATTAACTCTGTTTCCCTGTCCATTTCTTATCTTGTTACGTACTGTATTTCCAGCATTTTCTGTTTGTATAACTTAAGGTGGATTGTGTAATTTGATGCCAGTTTCTGCAGGGAGCCATCTTCTTCCATGTCAAACCAGCAGCAGACTTTGGACTCATATAACTCACATTGCAAGGACAAACATCCACCATCACAGGCCCCCACATTGTCATTTAATCTGCAGATTTTAGACCTGATCCATTGGTTGTGGAATAGCTTAGTCCTTGTCTATCACTTGCTGCTTGTGCTGTTTGGCATGAAAGTAGTCTGCTTTGTAGCTTCACCAACTACTCATTTTTAGGTATGCCTTGTGCTGCTCCTGACGTGTCCCCCTGCACTCTCCATTGAACCAGGTGACCCCTCTGATGATAGAATCAGGAATATGCCAGGTCATTGGCGGGTTGTGTTGCAGTATGATTCTGCTGCTCTGTGTCTTCAGTTGCTGTATCTTTTCAAAGTCTGTTTCGTTACACAACACGATGTAAGACATTATTGCTGTGAAGATAGGACTTCACCTTTACAAGGACTGTGCGGTAGTCACTTTTACTGAGCAGGAAGTGCACCAGCTGCTATATGGCAAATTAAGGGTGATTAAAAACCACAAATGTTCCTGCACCACTCAGAAGATTTATATTGCTACAGATGTTCAGATTCTTTTGCAAAATTTCTGATATAAATTTTTGCATTTGTCTCTCAGTCACCAAGAATTGTTAAGAAAATAAACTGTTGTCTGATGAATAAGGTTTTATTTATCTGTTTCAGCTTTCTGCCCTGTTTCAATTGTTAATAGACAAAAAAGAAATATAAATCTTTCCATTTATTCTGGAGAGGCTTACTATTCCAAAGGACCACTTTATGCTTTTTTTTAGTTGGATCCTTTAGGAAATGTCTTTGAAGGCACAGGAGAGCCAAATTAAGAGCATTTCTTGAAGGTTTTCTTCATCCCTGCAAAGTGTTATCATGGTACTATAAACAATCCTCAAACCACTTGTATCGTCTGGTTCATGCTTGAAAGACCTTTTGCTTAGAATTTGAATTTGAGAGTCGTTTTGGGATTTTCATGAACCACGTGTGTTTTTCGGACAATCCCTGCAAATTATTAAGTTTATTGACTTGCAGTTTCACAAATGACCTAATTATAGTACAGGTATTTCTCCTATAACACGATAGTTGCGTTCCTGTGTGACCTCGCACTATAGAAAATCGCCATAGAAAATCACGTGAAAGGAAATCGCTATACCTGTACAGCAGACAGTTCATATTATCCAAATAGTGTCCACTTTTGATCAATCACATTACAGCCAATTTGCATTAACGAAACATGCATTAAAAATACCTGTTCTGTAATTTAGTTCTGTAGTCATGACACTGTTGCATCTCTGTATTTCATGTTTCACACTATCAGCCCATTCAAGATTGTTCCACATCTGCCAGTTAATCTCGAACAAATCTAAGAGGGTTGTCACTGCGCAAAATGTGTATTTTTTTAACTCAGAGATAGCAAGAACTGCACATACTGGAGTCAGAGACAACACAGTATGGAGCTCATTCTCCAGCTCCATACTGTGTTGCCTCTATATTTTTTAACTTTTGTCTTCGGATTTTTAGCTTTCTTAGATTCCAGATCCATTGCATTGAGTAATGTTTAGTGGGTTTTTATATCTCTTTAAGAAAATATTATGGAGTAATGAAAGCTCTAAAACTCTGAATATACTGCTTTATCCATTTGATCATAAGAAGGCTATTGATTGTGAATTCATTTAACATGAGTAATTTCTTGAACTCATTGTGTCGAATGGTAGGTGCTGCTTCATCAAATACAACTGTTAGATAATAGATTTTCCAGTTAAATCAATCAGCAGATATCTTCTGTTTACAAGAAGTTTAAGTTTAGTAGATTAGCTTTAATTTACAAACTTTATTCAATGTAATATATATGACACAAAACCTAGATGTTAAAAGTTGAAAACTAACTCGCAGTTTTGTTTTGCTGTAATCTACATAAAAGTCTTTTCAGTATCTTCATTCTGGATTTCTGACTCTTCATTGACTTCCTTAGTAGAAGTAGTAGTTTTGAAGGCAGATCTTTAATCGTTCATGATGTGATGATTTTATTGTAATGAAAGGTGTGCAAATTAAGAGTTCTTCAAGTTGTTGAGCGGTGGGAGTCTGGAAGAGAGCACGAGGGCAGCCTGGGAAGGTCACCTAGACGCCAAATCCTCTGGAAGCAGTTTGGAGGGCAAAGCCGGAGTCTGTTTGAGTATAAAACGGAGTAAACTTACTGGTGCAGAGAATACTGCAAAACTAAAACAAACTAATTAATTTTAAATAATTAACTAAGTAGAGGTGGCAGGTCAGGTGATGTGTATGATGTGGGAGCTAGCTGATCCCATTGAGAACGGCAGTGACCACATCTGCAGCAAGTGTTGGCTGCTTGAGAAGCTTCGGCTCAAAATTGATGAGCTGGAATCCGAACTCCAAACACAGCGGCACATCTGGGAGGGGGAGAGATACCTGGCTGTTGTGTTCCAGGAGACAGTCACACCTTGTACCTTAACAAATGTTAATTTGATCGTTGGGCAGGGACAACAGGGTGTGACTGCGAGTGAGGTAGATCGAGGGACCCTGCAGACAGGAACACAGGAGTCGCAGCCCTTGACATTGTCCCACAGGTACAAGGCACTTGCTCCCTGCGGGCTGCAGAAAGGATGAGTCAACTGACCATGGCACCATGGTCCAGGAGGCCATTCAAGAGGGGGGAGCTAAAAGACAGATTGTAGTTGTCAGGATTCCGTCATCAGGGGGATAGACAGTATCGTTTGCAAGCAGGATAGAGAATCCTGCATGGTGTGTTGCCTGCCTGATGCCAGGGTGCGAGATATCTCTGACCGGCATGAGAGGATACTAGAGAGGGAGCAGAAGGATCCAATTGTTGTGGTCCACGTAGGTACCAACAACATAGGCAGGACTAGGAAAAAAGACCAGTTTCGGGATTATGAAAAGCTAGGAACAAAATTAAAAAACAGGTCTTCAAGGGTCATAATCTCTGGGTTGCTGCCTGAGCCATCTGCAAATTGGCATAGGGAGGCGAGGATCAGGGAAGTAAATATGTGGCTAAAAGAGTGGTGTGAGAAAGAGAGTTTCCTTTCCATGGAGCACTGGTATCAGTTCTGAGACAGGAGGGATCTATACCGCTGGGATGGACTCCACCTGAGCAGGGCCAGGCCCAGTGTTCTGGCGAAAAGGGTAAATAGGGTGGTCAATCTTTAAACTAGTCAGTAGAGGGGAAGGGAGGAATGAGCGTAGAGGGAAAATAACAATTAATGTAAGGCAAAGCAGCAGGTTAGCAGGTGACGAGGAAGCTTCAACTCCATTGAAAATAGGATAGAAGTTACAAGGAAGGAGAATTGAAGAACTGTTAGTAATGGAGGTGATAGGACCCAAAAAAGAAGGTGCAAAAACTGGCATAAGGGCACTTTATCTGAATGCTCGGAGCATTCGAAACAAGTCGGATGAGTTGACGGCGCAAATCATGGCAAATGGGTGTGATTTAGTGACCAATTCAGAGACATGGTTGCAGGATTGTCATGGCTGGGAGCTAAATATCCAGGGGCATCAAACTGTTCGGAAGGACAGACAGGAAGGTAAGGGAAGGTAAGGTGTTGCTCTGATTTTTAAGGATGATATCAGGGCAGTAGTGAGAGATGATATAGGGTCTACTGAACAAAAGGTTGAATCCATTTGGGTGGAAATTAGAAATAGCAGAGAGAAGAAGTCACTGATAGGTGTTGTCTATAGGCCGCCAAATAATGACATCGTGGTGGGGCAGGTAATAAACATAGAAGTCGCTAATGCATGTAAAAATGGTACAGCAATTATCATGGGGGATTTTAATCTACATATTGTTTGGTCAAACCAGGTCAGCCATGGCAGCCTTGAGGAGGGGTTCATAGAATGCATCCACGATAATTTCCTTGAACAATATGTAATGGAACCTACGAGGGAACAAGCTATCCTAGATCTAGTCCTGTGTAATGAGACAGGAATAATTAATGATCTCACAGTTAGGGATCCTCTCGGAAGGAGCGATCACAGTATGGTCGAATTTAAAATACAGATGGAGTGTGAGAAGATTAAATCCAGCACCGATGTCTTGTGCTTAAACAAAGGAGACTATGATGGGATGGAGGAGGAGTTAGGTAAGGTAAAATGGGAGCAAAAACTTTATGGTGGGTCAATTGAGGAACAGTGGAGGACTTTTTCAAAATGATTTTTCACAGTTCTCAGCAGAACTACATTCCAGTGATAAGGAAGAACTGTAGGAAAAGAAATAGTCAACCATGGATGTCTAAGGAAATAAAGAAAAGTATCAGATTAAAAAAAATACATACAAAAAAGCAAAGATTAGTGGGAAACTAGTAGACTGGGAAATCTTTAAAGGCCAACAGAAAACCACAAAAAAAGTTATAAAGAAAAGTAAGATAGTTATGAGAGTAAACTAGCTCAAAATATAAAAACAGGCAGCAAAAGTTTCTATAAATATGTAAATTGTAAAAGAGTGGCGAAGGTAAACGTTGGTCCTTTAGAGGATGAGAAGGCCAATTTAATAACTGGGAATGAGGAAATAGCCGAGGCATTAAACAGTTACTTTGTGTCGGTCTTCACGGTGGAAGATACAAATAACATGCTGAAAACTGATGGCAAGAAGGTTATAGCAGGTGAGGACCTAGAAACTATCATTATCACTAAGGAGGCAATGATGGGTAAGCTAATGGGGCTAAAGGTAGACAAGTCTCCTGGCCCTGATGAAATGCTTCCCAGGGTACTAAAAGAAGTGATGGGGGAAATAGCAAGTGCACTAGTAATTAGTGGTTGCTGCAGATTGAAAACAGCCAATGTGACGCCACTGTTTAAAAAAGGAAGTAGACAAAAAGCAGGTAACTATAGGCCAGTTAGTTTAACTTCGGTAGTGGGGAAAATGCTTGAATCTGTCATTAAGGAAGAAATAGCAAGACATCTGGATACAAATTCTCCCATTGGGAACACCCAGCATGGGTTCATGAAGGGTAGGTCATGTTTAACTAATTTGGTGGAATTCTTTGAGGACATTACTTGCATGGTGGACAATGGGGAACCTGTGGATGTGGTGTATCTGGATTTCCAGAAGGCATTTGATAAGGTGCCACACCAAAGTCTGCTACATAAGATAAAATTGCACAGTATCACAGGTAATGTATTGGCATGGTTAGAGGATTGGTTGACTAGTTGAAAGCAAAGAGTGGGGTGAATGGGTGTTTTTCTGGTTGGCAGTCAGTGGCTAGTGGTGTGCCTCAGGGAACAGTGTTGGGACCACAATTGTTTACAATTTACATAGACAATTTGGAGTTGGGGCCTAAGTGTGGTGTGTCAAAATTTGCAGATGACACTAAGATGAGTGGTAGAACAAAGTGTGCAGAAGACATAATGTCTGCAGAGGTATATAGATGGTCTCAGTAAGTGGGCACATGGAGTACAATGTTGATAAGTGTGAGGTCATGGATTTTGGTAGGAATAACAGCAAAATGGACTATGTTTTAAGTTGTAAAATATTGCAGCATGCTGCTGTGCAGAGGGACTTGGGCGTCCTTGTGCATGAATCACTAAAAGTAGGATTGCAGGTGCAGCAGGTAATTAAAAAGGCAAATGGAATTTTGTCTGTCATTGCTAGAGGGATGGAGTTTAAGAACAGGGAGGCTATGCTGCAGCTGTATAGAGTCCTGGTGTGGCCACATCTGGAGTACTGTGTGCAGTTTTGGTCTCCTTACTTGAGAAGGGATATACTTGCACTGGAGGGGGTGCAGAGGAGATTCACTCAGTTGATTCCAGAGTTGAGAGGGTTGGATTATGAGGAGAGACTGAGTAGGCTGGGATTATACTCATTGGAATTCAGGAGAATGAGGGGAGATCTTATAGAAAGGTATAAGATTATGAAGGGAATAGATAAGGTGGAGGCAGGGAGGTTGTTTCCACTGGCAGGTGAAACTAGGACTAGGAGGCATAGCCTCAAAATAAAGGGAAGCAGATATAGGACTGAGGTCAGGAGGAACTTCTTCACCCAAAGGGTTGTGAATCTGTGGAATTCCCTGCCCAGTGAAGCGGTTGAAGCTACCTCGCTGAATGTGTTTAAGGCAAGGCTAGATAAATTTTTGAACAGTAAAGGAATTAAGGGTTATGGTGTGCAGGCGGGTAAGTGATGCTGAGTCTCAAAAAGATCAGTCATGATCTTATTGAATGGCGGAGCAGGCTCGAGGGGCCAGATGGCCTACTCCTGCTCCTAATTCTTATGTTCTTACGTTCAAGAATCTTTGGTAGAGTGCTGCTAATATATTGACCAATGGACATAGAATGCCTTGTAGTAGTTAATTAAAGCCAGTTCTTCATAACAGTTAGTACTAAGGAACAAGTATTTTCTTTGCTCGTCTATCTAAAACTTATTTTTATTTTGTTTTCACCTTGTTACTATAACTCGGTGTAAAAATAATATTTATCACGGGTGTGATATACTTCCAGTGGGAATAATGCAGCAATTTATTGTCATAATAGGTGTAATTTTCATTTTTACTGTTAAGAGGTGGAAAGGTGCCATTTGAACATGGATGAAATTTTACACCAGCCACTTTTGTCTACTAGGTCACAAATTAGGAAATATTTAGATGCAAAATGGGGGGAAAATATCAGAAAAATGACACACAAGGCTGATTATAATCAGTTGCTGAATCTTCCCAGTGTTTCCCTCCCAACTTAGTGTACAGTCCAAGATGGACATCCCTAAGCATGTCAGAATAATAGATTATTTACGGACTTACATTAATCAGGATGGCTATGTCACTCTGACCTTGCAGATTAGTCCATGACCAAGCTGCAGACCAGACACTGATTCTTGTATCAGGCTCACTTCAGCCTGAAGTTTTAGACGTCAGACTAAAGTACATGTTAATTTCATTTATGTTACTTTAATGCCTCATCCAAAAATGACATTCAGCGGTGAAGCACTCTTGCACATTCTCTACTGGATCCCAGGATGGGGTTTACATTAGGGTCCGTAACAGGGACCCGAGGCTCTAGGGATCTCACTGTGCTTGAGTTACGGTTAGAGCCACTGTGCTCAAGTAAGGGACTGGGGACCAGGACCAGCACTAGGTTCTGTGATCTCTGTCTCTGTTCCTTCTCAATACTGCAGTGAATTGTTAGTGTAGCTCTTGATTATATGCAATCATGAATTATGACACCTGGTGAGAATGCTAGTCTAATTATGGAATAATTACACTCTGTAGATAATTGAATAGAAGTGCAGGACTCCCAGCCATAGATTCAGACTTCTAAAAGGCACAAGCAAGATTGGTATCTCAAAGTATGATCAATATGAGCAGTATTCCTATATTTCTCACTTCTGAAAACTCCGTAATTGAATGATTGCAGTTGAGCTTATGCTTGGCCAAATTCACAAATGACATTCCTTACTTTGACCTTGTCCAGAGAGACAATAATCTATCATCCCAATCCACATCTTCCATTTCCTTGCTAGTGTGTTGTGCACCAGCACGCAGTTGCAACACTGGCATCTACCGGATAAAATGAAAAATTGGCCAGGTATATTCACAAAAAGCAAAAGAAATCCAATCGTACCAATTACCATCCCATCAGTCTGTTTTTGATGATCAACAATGCAATTGAAGGTATCACTGGCTACCTTATTTAGCAGGGTTTATACAGCAAAAACCTACTCACAGATATTTAGTTTGGGTTCTGCTAGAGCCATTCAGCTCCTGATCCCATTACAGCCTGGATTCAGACATGGGCAAAAGAAGTAAACTCAAGAAGTGAGGTGTGAATGACTGCTCTTGGCATCAATGTGAAATTTGATAAATTCAGACACCGTCTCCTAGTGAAATAAAAGTCACGGGGATACAGGGTAAAACTCTCCACTGGTTTGAGTCATATTCAGCACAAAGAAATATGGTTGTGGTTGTGGAAAAATGATTGGTTTCCAATCACCCAGCTCCACCGCATCACTACAGTGGTTCCTCAAGGTGTTCTTCCAGGCCCAGCAATCTCCTGGTGCTTTATCAATGGCCTTCCCTTCATCACAATATCAGAAATGGGCAAGTGTTCAGCACCATTCCATAGAATTCACAGATACTGAAGAAGTCTGGGTTCATATGCAGCAAGACCCGAACATCTTTGGGCTTGGTGATAAATGTCAAGTAATATTCATGTCAAGTAATATTCATGCCATTCAAGTGTCATGCGATAACCATTTCCAGCAAGAGAGAATCTGACCATCTCCACTTGACATACAATGTAATTACCATTTCTGAATTCCCATTGTTAGTAACCTGTGGGAGGTCTTTTAACTCTCTAGATATCACTTCTGCCTCTGAGCCAGTAACTCTGGGTTCAAGTCCAATCTTTTCCAATCTATTCCAATGATGTCACTCAGATGTCATTGAAATATATTGTTATGGACCAGACCAGAGTTCTTCAAAATATATTAAGATAGACTTGACTCTGACCTTTCCTTATTTTAAAGGCCTTTCATTCCAGACACAATTCAATTGGTCAAACTACTGGATTTAAAGCAATACACATTTTATTCATCCACTATAGTTAAAAGACAATAAAAGAAAGAAGAAATTGGTATAATTTAACTCTATTGGAAAACTTAATAATAGATTATTAACCACTACTAATTAATGGTTCCAATATAGGAGCTTCCCATAAACATACTCTTAGCAAATTGAGAAAACAGATTGTCTCACATGCAACTCCAGCAGCAGGAAGCGAACCCCCAGCTTCTAGCTGTAACCAAGAGAGGGAAAAATAGCTTCCCCTTCTTCAAAATCCCAGAAGCACCTGCTGAAAGTTAAAACTCAAAGTCCTGGTTCTATGGAGCTTGATCCATTCAGGCTGCTTCTATTGTTTCAACTTTTACAAAAAACCCAAGGCCTCACAAGCTGTTTACGAGTTTTCAATAGACATCTCTGTATCTCTGCCTTAAAACCTCTCTTCAAAAAAAAACCCAGGATGAAATACACCTCTTAAAGTATTGTCACAATATGTATACTATTAAATTCAAGCAAAGAATAAATGGAGAGGAAAAGATAATGTACTCCACCCAGCTCACCCTTAACATGATTCAGCCACAGGCTCTGTCAATTCAACCTGCACTCATGGAATTTTAGGAAGTCAGTGAATAAAAAAGCAAAGTTCTGAGGCCAGTTAGGAAAGGACTAAAACATTCCTGTCTGTCGAAGTTCATCAAGTAAGATTAGGAAACCGTAGTTGAGTGTCACATCCTAGTTTTCACGCTGCTTGTCTCAGGAATTTGTTTAGCTTCCTTTTGAAGATTAGTTATGAAAGCATACTAATTTCCTGGTCCAGTAATACAGAAGGTGCTGACTTCCACTGAAAAATAAATAGGTACTCAAATGCTGATACGTTGGGTTGTGAACAAAATATATTGCAGACGGGAATTAAGTTCTAAATCAACAATGGGAGTGAATGGAGCTGTAAACAGTGGCAATGATGAGTTTTTTTTCACTTGTGAGATGAATGTGTTGCTGGCTGGCCAACATTTATTGCCTATCCCTAGTTGCCTTGAGAAGGTGATGGTGAACTACCTTGAACTGCTGCAGTGCATTTGCTGTAGGCAGACCCACAATGCCCTTAAGGAGAGAATTCCAGGATTGTGACCCAGTGACACTGAAGGATCAATGATATATTTTCAAGTCAAGGTGGGAGTGGCTTGGAGGTGTTCCTATACAGCTCAGGAACAGGCTCTTTCAGCCCACCAAGACTGCACTAACACATTATGCTTCCATGTGTTCTGTTATATCTCTATTCCATACCTATTCCTATATCGGTCAAGATGCTTCTTAAACTTTGCTGTTGTATCTGCCTCCAAAACCTCCTCTGGCAGTACATTCCAGGCACTTAACCATCAAACTTGCTTCTCACTTCTACTGCACTTGCTGTTCTGGATGAAAGTACTATATACAGCTCTGGGTACCTTACTTAAGATGGGATATACTTGCATTCAGAGAAAGTTCACAAAGCTGATTCCTGGACTGAAGGAGTTGTCTTAACAGGCAAACTTGAACAGTTTAGGCTTATACTCATTGGAGTTTAGAAGAATGAGGAGGCGACTTTATTGAAATATAGGAGTCTGAGTGGGCTTATCAAGTAGATAATGAGACGATGTGGTAGGGGCAAGTAGAACTAGGGGCACTTCTTTTAAAATAAGTGGTTCCTATTTAAGACAGAAATGACGAGGAACTTCTTCTCTTACTGTGTCATTAGTATTTGGAATTTTCTGCCCCTGAGAACATTGGAAGCTTGGTCATTGAACATACTTAAGTTTGAGTTTGATAAGTGTTTGATTTAGAAGGGTGTCAAAGGTTGAAGCTACAGTAAGGTCAGCCATGGTCTTATTGACTGGCAGGCCAGGCTCAATGACCAAATAGATTACTCCCGTTCCTATTTGTTATGGCGTTACACAAATGAAGAAATTAAAATTTCAAGAATTCAGACCTTGTGTATCTCAGTTTTTTAAAACTTAACTTTCAGACCAAACTTTTGATCATCTATCCTAATGTCTCCTTATGTAGGACAGCAACAATTTTTTTGGATTGTTCTTCTATGAAGGGTCTTGCAACATTTTGCTTTGTTAAAACTATTATATAAATGCAGGTTGTTTGACCCTCTGGTGATGCTGTTCTATTTTAGGTCTGAGGGCCAGCAACTTGCTAAGAATTTGCTACTTGTGTACAAGGGTGAGTTACTCAAGAGCTCCTTTACTATACAGGAAGAAGTTTAATGAATTTGTCAAAGGAGAAGGTAAACTGCATGGTTTCCTAACCCTTCCTGACAATTTTTTGGAAGTGTGATATTCTTGCATTCATTCCCCTATTTGTACAGGAGGAATGAGAGGTGAAATTGCAATTCAACAATGAGAATTGAAGGCTTTGTAGATGCCAATCACGGGTTCTAGTGCCTGCGGACTAGGATGCTGGATAAATATCACATTCAGAGGAGGCATGAAGGACTACCTTGAAAAACCAGCAACAGGTTCTCAAAGTTTGTGGTGAATTTCAGTTTCAACATTCAAGAAAGAATCAACTCAATTTGCATCATGAAAATTTACATCCTAATTTCAACAGAAGGGCATCTGGATATGTCACTAGAGAATAGCTGGCATCGACTAATAGCATTAATACTTTTGAAGACTGGTTAGATTTAACAAAATAGATGTCAGAATTGTATAGGTATGGATGCCGCAGATAACTAGTTGCATGTTAGAGTTACACAGCATTTAAAAGTACAAGCAAGTTTATACATCTTCATACTCAAACGTAGGATGCACACATGTGATTTTTCCTAAACAACATCAGGTGATTTGCTGTGAACCTATCAATACTGAGTTCAGTATCATGTGAGCCTTGTCATATGCTGCTGCATCAGCTGGTGGCAGTGCTGCGCCACAAGTTCTTCATTATGTCTGGAATGTAGAGGACTACCAGCTGGGATGTGGTCAGCCCATAAAAGATAACAATCTTTTTCCCATTCAGGCAATAATTCTTTATGTGGACACTTTAAGAAATCCTAACACCCTAATCTGAGGCTGTTAGCTTCCATCAAACAATTTGTTTGGAATACAAAGTAGTTATTTAAGTTTTTTTTAAGTTATTTGTTTTAATTTCAAATTAAATATGATTTCTACACTTTATTATAAACCTTCATTTTGAATATCCTGTGATGTCCCTAACTAATACCTATATGTGCACAATTCTGCAGAACCATTTAGAAGATAATAGAAATTGTTTTCCATGTATTGGTTTTGGTGCAAAATCTGTCAGGATTTGCAGGCAGTGGTATCATCAGTTCTTCTAGTCCCACTGATCAAAAGTCACCCTATTCCTGAACTCAGCAAGCTGGCATGACAAGTGAATACCTTCATCATATGCTCCCTTCTCTTAGTGACAGATTTATAGCCAGCAGTCTCAGATGTCTACTTTTATAGGGGCCATGGTAAAGAGCTAGGCTATTCTTGATTGGTGATGCAGACCACTTAAACATACCTCTCAAATCTGACAGGACAACCTCAGTTCCAAAATGCTCAGAATAGCACAGCCAATCTGTTTAGGCTTATACTCCTTGAAGATTACAAGAATGAAAGGGATTTTCTTAAAAATAAAGCTGCATGGTTATGGTAGGATAAGAAGCATTTGTTCTAAATTATATATGCTTAAAAAAACTGCTTTTTGACATGAAGTCCATTATTCTAAGAAAAGCCGAAAGAACTGCTGATGCTGTTAATCGAACAAAAAACATAGTTGCTGGAAAAGCTCAGCAGGTCTGGCAGCAACTGTGAAGTAAAAATCAGAGTTAACGTTTCGGGTCCAGTGACCCTTCCTCAGAAATCTGATTTTTTCTTCACAGACGCTGCCAGATCTGCTGAGCTTTTCCAGCAACTTTGTTTTTGTTCCATTATTGTAATGTTGATCCTTGTTTTATCTCCAGAAGATGATTGGAAATCAATTTGCAAAGGGAGGTGGAATTCCCTGTGTACCTCCTTATTGCGTTGTTGCAGGCTTTAGGCAGACTTATTCAATCACGTATGGTTGAGGTGTAGATCCAGGCAGAAGGGGACCTTTTAAAGTTACCCCTTTTTCTGTTCTCTATCTTTTCTACAATTATTATACCTTCCATTTGTTTAATCCTTAACCCTGATATTTCTGTGACCATGTCTCTGTAATCCATACTATATCTGGTTCGTTGTATTGTATCATTACCTCCAATTCCCCTGTTATATTACGGACATTATGCCTTGCTTAACGGACGCAACTAATTTTTTTAATAGTAGTTTCTTTCACTTCATTTTAAACCATGTCTTTATGCTCCTGTACTATAACCATTTCCTGTCTATTCAAGTTTTCTGTTAGTGCAGTCTGTCCTGTGCTATCCTTGCCTAACACCATTAGAAGGACATGTAAGTAAAACACTTAGTGATGGTTTTATGACAAAAGATTTCTGTTCATCTGAAGCTATTGAAAAGCTTAAAGAATATAATTACACCAACCAAGATAAATATTTCAGTCAAAATTTTGTGGACATGCTATGTTGTAATGGAGTAGCTCAATATAATTTTCAAATCATCACTGCTGACACAATACTGTATGAACTAGCTGAACTCTTGGTCACCATTAGGTAGATTTGTTGCTGCCACCATCCTCCTTTTTAGGTTGCGATCTAGAGGGCTCACTTGGTTGAGTGTGGTAGAAGAAAACTACTAGGTAGCCTAACAACAAGAACCTCTTAAATAAGATGTAGTTTACTGTGTGCTAGCAATCAAGTTCAAGTTACATTGTTATGATAGGCATTGTTACAAAATGTATGAGGAAATCACAAAGCCTGTCTGCTTCAAGATCCAGAGCTGTTCTTCTTTAGCCAATCCAAATTCTTCTGACATTGCAGATTACAGTCTTCAGCATTAGTCCTTTCAGGAACATTACCTACTACAATATTAAAACCTGTAAACTCAACAGATTCTAGCTTTGGCAAATCATGAGGACAATTTTCCCTTCACATGCTTAACACAAGTCTGTTATAGTATTTTTGTGGATATATACCATTCTGCGACTCTACTGGTACTTAACATGTGTTTTAGAATGGTTGTAACACTTGTATATTTGACTTAAGCCTGGCATCCTATTGGCCAAACTCTCATAATTATTCTCATTCAATTTTTCTTTTGACCATTGCTAGTGTGTTTTAAATGTACACCCACGAGATCTTGCATTAAAGATTTGAGAACAAGTTCTGAAGAATTACTATGGGCATTGTTGGCGAAGATTCCGCTGAGAAATGGTGTTCTCAGTTGTTGGTGAAGGCATTGGCTAGAAAGAATGGAAAAGTAGCAGAAAATGTTATGGATTTTCAAGGATGTATTTTCCATTTACTTAGTCCCAAGTATGAAGATGTTTACTCTTTGTGACTTCTCAAAGAACCCCACATTACAAGTAACAATGTAGATGCACAGTGAAAATTCATTAGATTGGTATTGAGGTTAAAGAGTTAGATTATGAGGATAGTTGATAATCATGGTTTGTATTCACTTCATGTTAGAAATAGAGGATAAATCCAGTACTGGCTGGATATTGCATGGCTTCACTGGGCGTATTTTCATCCGGGGAGATTTGTAGCCTTGGGTGGGTAACAATTCCACCACCTTCCCACCCATCTCCAGACTCACCTGCATAAGTAGGACTTTGGAAATGGCAGCTTGCCCAAGATATGTAAATAAATCATTAACGTTCAGTTGATGCCATAATACACTGCCTATGTTATAAAATGGTTGGCATAGGTAATATGGTTAACTCTTAACTGCCGTCTGGGCAAATAGGGAAGGCAGTAAATGCTGGCCCAACTAATAATGCCAGCATCCATGAATGAATTGAAATGAATTAAAAAATGTACTTTTAAAGCCCATCCCTTATGTTTCTATTGAAGGTACCCAAAACCCCTGACTTACGTCTCTTCAGAGTCCAGCCCCAAAGAGCATGCTGCAGAGCTTTGGTGCTGCTGGCACTACAAGAGCTGCCAGCACGTCAGATTGGTTGGCAGTTCCAGAGGGGGACACTTCCTCCGTATGGGTGGCTGAAGTCTGACTCTACTTCATTTTATTTGTTTAGTTTTCCTGCAGGCTTGTTTATGATCTTTTGGCTCACCACTGATGTCTCTTCTGTGGATGAGCTGTCTGCAACCCACCGTTGGTAGTTTTGCAATGACTTTTTAGAATGTTATAATAATTATTTGTGTTAAAATTGAGAAACTATTTCTTGTTTTACAGAA
Organism: Ginglymostoma cirratum; assembly: GCA_024137785.1. Lineage (NCBI taxonomy): Eukaryota > Metazoa > Chordata > Chondrichthyes > Orectolobiformes > Ginglymostomatidae > Ginglymostoma > Ginglymostoma cirratum. Next base: position 5,181,566 of record JAHRHZ010000133.1, read on the forward strand.
CTGTGCCTGCATCCACCACTTCTTCAGGAAGTTCATTCCGTTCACGAACCACTCTCCATGTAAAACAAAATGCCCCTCGTGTCTTTTTAAAATCTTTTCACTCTCACCTTAAAAATATGCCCCCTAGTCTTGAAATCCCCCACCCTTGGGAAAAGACGCCTGCCATTCACCTTATTTATAACCCTCATGATTTTATATACCTCTATAGGGTGGCATGGTGGCTCAGTGGTTAGCACTGATGCCTCACAGCGCCAGTGACCTGGGTTCAATTCCACCCTTGGGCGACTGTCTGTGTGGAGTTTGCACATTCTCCCTGTGTCTGCATGGGTTTCCTCCGGGTGCTCCGGTTTTCTCTCACAGCCCAGAGATGTGCAGGCTAGGTGGATTGGCCATGCTAAATTGCCCGTAGTGTTCAGGGATGTGTAGATTAGGTGGGTCATAGGAGGATGGGTCTGGGTGGGATGCTCTGAGGTTCAGTGTGGACTTGTTAGGCCGAAGGGTCTGTTTTCACACTGTAGAGATTCTATGATTCTATAAGGTCACCCCTCAACCTCCCAAGCTCTAGTGAAAGAAGTCCCAGCCTCTCCTGAGAACTCATACCCTCCATTCCCTTAATTCAAATTAATGAAGACATGCCATGAATTATTCTCATTCATAAGACATACTTCAGCTATTCTAACATCTGCTTATGGTAATACCTTCATGCCAGCCAAATCATGACTCAGGAATAAGCACTCTGGCCACAGGTGATGTCTTAATTATTCCTACTAACTCTGATTCGGATAAAGTCACACTCAAATTACACTTTGTACAATGGAACCAGGGTACAATCTCCACCTTCCCCATTTACTAAGACTTTGGCTTTCATTGAACTCTCTAGATGGAAAACTAGATCCTTCCGCAGCAAAAGAGTTTGAAAATGTTTTGTATCCACTAGCATAGTTTTGGGTTTAGCTGTATCATTGGAAGAAAAAGGGTTATCTTTCCTCTTGATTAAAACCCTTCATATTTCTCATCTATCCTTTTCACTTCTCTTGCACTCATAGCAGCATTTACCTCTGTTTCCTTGTTGTAGTTGAAGTTACATTTTTATCTGCGGTATTTTTCTTTTACGTTCCCTTTTTGAACTAATTCTTATGAATCCCAGTAAGTCCCATGGGCTTCCTTCACAACTTCCAGCATTGTGAACAAATGTGTCCCAGAGTGTTACAATGGAAACAGGGCTTTGAAAATCACATCCACTCTCAGCACCTTCCTTCCTGATCTGGGAGGAGTTTCTGGGACATTCCCAGTTGTCCATTCCTAACCCTGGCTATTTGTCCTCCTTTCACTTTCCCACTTGCTATCCTTTTCACATTTATGGGGGTGACAGAAAAAAAACGATTAGTGCTGCCCATCTGACAGGTACAACCTTTTAGTCTTCAACTTGGGTTATTATTATAAAAGGTAGAGGGTTCTTAAATTCTTCCAAGAGAATGATCTCTCTGAGAGCTTTATGCATGAATTCAACTCTTAATCTTTCTATCCATTTGTCAATATTCCTTTGCTTAACCCTCTCAAATTCAATGTAAGTTTGTTGATCCTTAAGTTTTGCAACTTCCACCTTGCTTCGGGGACTAACTCGTGCATCCAATATAAAACTTTTAATAGTGTCATAATCCCCAGGTACCTTCTCTGACAATGAGGCATAAATTTCCTGTTCTGTACCTGACAATGTACTGTACATGGGCAATATCCAGTTTTCATCTGTTTAATTCATTTGTCTCATTATTTTCTCAAATGAAGGATGCTCTCCAAATCATTTTCCTTAATTTTGGGTACAGCAGTACAAGTTTAAACATTTCCTTACCGAACTTTAGATTATGAATGAAATTTTCTCATTCAGAACTTGCAGCAGTATCTGATGGATCTTTTTAACACGACTTTATTTTGAGTATAAATCCTTCATTGTCTCTGTCTTGTATCTCTAGTTCCGGCCTCTTAAATTCTCTTTCTTGTGCCCTTTCCTCAAACTCTAATCTTTTAAGTTCTATTTCAATTTCCTGATTTCTTAATTTCCTGCTCTATAACTCTACATTTTTAAATTATCTTTTCATTGAAAGCTACTTTGGCTGTAACTTAACGTGAATCAATTCTAATGTCTCACTTTGTGAAGTATGTGGTCTCTCTTGTATTTCCGTTAAGCCCAAATGCTGTGCTGGTCCTTTGGTTATTTCTGCTTTCTTCACCCTACCAGGCACTTCCGCTTCTAGTTTACTTGCCAATTCAATTAACCTGGCTTTTGTGATCTCTTGAAAGATTGTAATAGACACCTCTTCCACTTACAGGAAGGCTTTATCAGTTTCTTAATACCATCTTACTTTCAATTGTACAAAGCCTGATGTTTCCTTTTCTTCTTTTCTCACCATCTTGACACTCAATCATAGATTATCTTTATTCCAAACTCCCGGCCAAGATCCCCAGAGCTTCTCATGACTCATTAGGGTAGTGCGCTGGAATCAAGCCCAAATATTCCGTAAGGTGTTACAAATTTGAAGAGATGAGCCAAACTATTCAAAGTCCCCAATTTGCCTCACTGATGAACTCAAGCTAAAACAGAACACTCATCAGGTTCCTGCACTTAAAAAGAAAATAACTTATTATGAAAAAATTGTCTTTTAACAAATGGCAATTAGGAAATATTATATTGCTAAATTATAACTCTACAATTTAAACTCTTCTTAATCCACCCCCCTTCACAAGCAGATAGACGCGCAGACAGAAAAGGCATGGATATTAGAAAAAAAAGCAAATTAAAAAGAAAAAAAGTCAGGGAAACAGTTCAAAAGTACTAGTCTGAACTACAGCAGTAAATGAGTATTTTCCTTCCTTTAATTTTTAAGGCTTTGCTGCTTTTAAAAAAAAGAAAAAAATCGCAACAATCCCTGCTCTCCTGTATTCACTTTTTGACAACTCATCACTCGGCTGTCTTTAAGACTTTTTATTCATCTAACAAGAGGAGATTTGCAGAGAAAAGTGAGTGGAAGACCGCTGTTACTGGAGACTTTCTGCTACCTCCACGAGAGATTTTTTTATACTTTCGCAGTGCAGGCTAGATGAATCTCTGCTGCGCTACAGCATACAAGCTTTGGTCACCTGGTCAGGAGCCAATCAAAAAGCTGTTGTCAAGCAATTATTCTCTTTTGTTCAGAACCCAATGGCATTTTGCTCTCACTGTTCCAGTGTCAAACAATTTTGTATGCAACTCAGAGTGCACTCCAGCAGACAAAGTTTTTAAAGCTTCAGGCATCTCTGATTGCAAGCATTATCTTCCTTTTTGTGGCCCACAGTCCTAAAATAAAGGAATGAAACAATGTGGTTTTTACAGTTAAAAACCAAAAGAACTGCAGATCCTGTAAATTGGGAACAAAACAAAGTTGCTGGAAAAGCTCCGCAGGTCTGGCAGCATCTTTGGAGGAGAAAACAGAGTTAACGTTTCGGGTCCGGTGACCGGGTCTGGTTCTGGGGAAGGGTCACCAGACCCGAAACGTTAACTCTGTTTTCTCCTCCACAGATGCTGCCAGACCTGCTGAGCTTTTCCAGCAACTTTGTTTTTGTTGCGGTCTTTACAGTTTCCAATTTCCAGAGGGCAGCAGTAAACAACAGTGTCAGCACTCTTTCCACGTTGATGTGCGTGAGAGTGTATAGTGATCAGCGTCTTTCAAGGTAGTCTCCAAGTAAAATTAAATGTTCAGAAGCCTTAACAAGAAACCACTATGGTAAAGTGCTGTATTTGTTCCAAGCATCAGGTTGTACAGAAGGTTACCCCCAAAGAGACTTCAATGTTATAAGAATCATAGAGATGTACAGCTTAAGCCCAACTCGTCCATGCCAACCAGATATCTTAAATTAATCTAATCACATTTGCTAGCATTTGGCCCATTTCCCTCTAAACTCTTCTTATTATATACCCAGCCAGATGCCTTTTACTTGTTGTAATTGTACCAGTTTCCAACACTTCCTCCAGCAGCTCATTCCATACACGCACCACCCTCTGTGTGAGAAAAGTTGTCTCTTGGGTCCATTTTCAATATTTCACCTTTCTACTTAAACCTATGCCCTGTAGTTTTGGACTCCCTTACCCTGGGGAAATGACCTTAACTATTCTGTTCAATCCACTGCTACACCAATTTGTGTCAGACAGTGAGGGCACCCTGTGCTGGTCCGGAACTAGGAGGGCTCCGGCCTGCTTGGGTTTCAGCCGACTTGATGGGAGGTATTTGGGTCCCTGATAGAGGGGAGCTGCTGCAATAGGGAAACCACTACAGTGTCAAGAAATGACAACTGCTGAGTGACTGTTGCTTTTTTTCCTTTGGTTCACAATGGAAACCCCCCCCCCTTACTCTTTGAGGGAATGGGGCACCTGAAGGAAGGTTAAGGACCTCTCTCTTGCCTAGCCAGAGAATGAACGCATCCATGTGTACATCCATGAAGAATTGAGTGAAGGTCCTTGGAGTTATCCAGCAAATGTTGATGGTTTTGCTGGACCCAGCTCTCCTAGTAGCTTCCATCTTGTCCATGGAGGCACCACATTGGACAGATTTTGAACAGATTGCTGTGCCCTTCACTCCAGTCTCTGCATGATCTCTGGCACTTATGCCACATGATCCCTGTTGCTTATGCATCTCCATTAGCCATGCGCAGAGGCTCATTATCTGTACTCTGCTCGGTATGTAGCTGGGTGTAACGCGGCCCTTTAAGAGAGTGGTTCAGTTACTCGAAGGCAAGAGCTTAGGGGCAAGTCTGAGACCAGCTGAGTGACCTACAATAAAAAAATCCTTATTCAAGTTTACTCTCCACCTACTTTGTTCTATTTATGGTGCTAATGAACCACAAAGGTAATATATACTGTCCACTTGCCTTAGTGAGTGCAGTTCTAAAACACTTAAGAAACTTGATACACTCCAGGGAAAGCAACTTGACTGTTTCATACCAAGTCCACTACCTTAAAATTTTCCCCCTTCACCGAGCATGAGCAGTGGCAGTAGTATCATCTACAAGATACACTGCAGCAATCTGCCAGTGCTTCTTTGTCACACCTTCCACGCCATGGCCCATGCTACCTAGAAGGATGAAGGCAGCAGACACATGGGAACACCGCTATATGCAAGTTTCCTCCACATCACACAACAGTTTGACAAGGAACTATATTGCTTGACCTTCACTTTTCCGAGGTCAAAATCCTGGAACTCTTCTTTCTTATAGCACTATTGGCGGACCTACACCAGATGGACTGCAGCAGTTCAAGAAGGCAGCTCACTACCACCTTCTCAAGGAAATTTAGGAATAAGCAACAAATTCTTGCTGAGCCAGTGATGCTTAAATTCCATATGTAGAATATCCTCTATTATCAAGTGTGCAGGAATACAGTGAAAGGTTTTTACGGTGGCAACCTGTAATGGTGCTATCTTCGGTACAAGTACCTACGCACAAATCCTGGATGCAAAAGAGGAATAAAAGGAAAAGTAGTAGAATTACTTAGTGTCTACAAAATAAGTTAGAAATAGGATGCTTATAACATAGTTAAAGGATTGACTTACAGTCAGGTAAAGAATTTTAAATAGCAGCAGCTCAGCATATAGTCTGACCAGCCATAGTAGGCTGCAGTCTAACAACAGTCCTGCTCTGCTCCAAGACTCCAGTGCGCTCCGCACTTAGCTGCACCAAGGTAAGTTGAGCTGCTCTAGGACTTGCTTTCCCTCGCCCTGCTGCAGGACTCACTTCCCCTCGTGTTGCTCCAGAATTCGTTCCCCTCGTGCTGCTTTTGGACTTGCTTTCCCCAGTACTGCAATCGGACTCATCTCCCCTCGCATTGCTCAGGGTCTGCTTCTCCTCACACTGCTCCGGGACACACTCACCCTTGCACTACTGTGGGACTTGCTCCTCTTGTGCTGCTCAGGGACTGTTTCCCTGCATGCTGCTCTGAAACCCATTTCCCCTCCTGCTACCGGGGACTCGCTCCCCTCAGTGCTGCTCAGGGACCCGTTTCCCCTCACGTTGCTCTGGGACCTGCTTTCCCTCACGTTCCTTAGAGACTGCTTCCCTGCATGCTGCCCCAGGACTGCTAAAAAGAGAGACAAGAAAAGAAACAAAAAGTACAGGCAGAGCAGTGGAGCATCCTACTCTGCCGCCATCTTGTCAGAAAAGCTACATCTTTATATTTTTCTGTGTTTTTGATCGTGGATTAAGATAGGGAAAAGTCTGTTTAAAAATACAAGAATTACTGAAGGATTACTGCACTTTTAAAAAGCATGTTACCTGTCATTCTTTGTAAGTGCTGTTTACACAGCTGTCAGTTCAAACCGTGGGGCAAATCTAGTTGCAGACAAGCCGGAACCACTGGGCTGTGTATGAATGGAGATTTTTTCTGGCAACAAATACCTCATTGGTCTGTGGAATGTTGACTAGTTATTGATGACAGGGGCCTCCTGCCTGCCAGTAACTATGCGATTGACTGCCAGGTAGCTGAACAGTTCGTGGGTGTGAATGTTCAGGCCAGAAATCATCAGACCTCTGTGATGCTACCCGAAGGCTGCAGGAACAACAACTCATATTCCGCTTGGGAACCCTGCAGCCCAATGGTATCAATGTGGACTTCACAAGCTTCAAAATTTCCCCTCTCCCTACCGCATCCCAAAACCAGCCCAGCTCGTCCCTGCCTCCCTAACCTGTCCTTTCTCCCACCTATCCCCTCCTCCCACCTCAAGCCCCACCCCCATCTCCTACCTACTAACCTCATCCCGCTCCCTGGACTGACCTACCTCCTCCCTACCTCCCCACCTACACTCACCTTTACTGGCTCCATACCCGCCTCTTTGACTTGTCTGTCTCCTCTCCACCTACCTTCTCCTGTATCCATCTTCTATCCACCTCCCCCTCTCTCCCTATTTATTTAAGAACCCTCTTCCCCTCCCCCATTTCTGAAGAAGGGTCTAGGCCCGAAATCTCAGCTTTCCCGTTTCTATGTTGCTGCTTGGCCTGCTGTGTTCATCCAGCTCTACACCTTGTTATCTCTGAAAGAGGAGTTGCTTTCGCTCTGGAGTAGAAAGCATCTCAAGACTGAGATGATCAGTTTATTTCCCCTTGTCAGTTGCTCTAAGCTGTTACTTTCAAGAAATTGCAAGTTTGCCTCCGACAAACAAGAGAACATGCCTGGTGAAGTGGACAGAAACTATTAAACTGCTTTCCCAGATAACAAGCGTGGGGCTGGATGAACACAGCAGGTCAAGCAGCATCATAGGAGCAGGAAAACTTGACGTTTCGGGCCTAAACCCTTTCCCAGTTGTCCATATGCCCATAACATCCTTTTTTTGTGTCTGTCTGTGTGTGTGTGTAGTGGAAAGGTTTAAAAGAGGGTTAGAGTTTTAAATAGTAGAGTTATATGCTGATGATTCCAAATTGTTTATCTGTTGTCAATATCTATTTGTTTGTAATAAATAGTAATGATTTTTAAGATTGTTAACCTGGACTGTCCTGTCCAACCCGGGTCTAAATGACAGGTAAATTGGGGAATTCTGTTTGCTTGTTCAAATCTGTAACTTTTGTGACTACGCTGGGAATAGCAGGGTTTGATTTTTAGCCTCCTGCTCCAGTGAGGTGTAGCTCATACAGCTATTTGCTGGAGAAACTCAACAGATCTGGCAGCATCTGCAGAGAGAAAGCGGTATTGGCATTTCGAGTCTAGTGACCCTTCTTCAGAACAGGTCACAGGACTTAACATATAAACTGGTGTGCCTTCTCTCCAAAGATGCTGCCAGACCTGTTGAGTTTCTCCAACAAATTCTGTTTTTATTTTAGAATTCTAGCATCTGCAATTTTTTGTTTTATTGAGGTGTATCGCAAAACTGACTAAAAAAACACCTAGTCGTTAAATATGTTCAAGAGGGAGAGTGATGGATTTTTGTGTACTGAGGGAACTACATGACATATGAGCAGTATAGGAAGGTAGGGTTTAGATGGAAGATCAACCATTGACTTGAATGGCAGAGCAGGCATGAATGGTGAAACTACCTGTACCAGCTCGTATTTCTATGTTCTCAAGTTTTTTCACACCCTGGGGTCTAGGTATCATTCATGTTCTCCAGAGATAACTGTGATGATTCACTAAACAAGAGTGAATACTAAAGGAGAGATAGCAAGAACTGCACAGTCAGAGTTAACAAAGTGTGGAACTGGAAAAACACAGCAGGCCAGGCAGCATCAGAGGAACTGGAAAGTTGAAGAAAGGTCCTGACATCAGCTTTCCTGTTCCTCTGATGCTGCCAAGCCTGCTGTGTTCCTCCAGCTCCACACATTGTTATCTTTGAGTACTAAAGGACACATGACTCAATATGGATTGGATTTAACGTTGCACATCAAGGTGAGAAACATAGTAGCAAAGCCCACTTAATGTTTGGAGAAGCTCCATGTCAGTCTCTAAACAATGGCAGATCTCCCCCATTTAAGTGAGGGAGCAGAAAGGGCAGCATTCCTGGCCATCAGTGGCAAAATGTCAGTTATCCTAATTAATAAACCTATTGACATCTGTTACTCCTAAGCCTGCTGCAGTTTAATGATGGCTAAGGGATTGAATAGAGGTCGTATTTTTCTCCCAGATCATGTGAAGCCTGCCTAGCCAACCCAATGAAATTTCAGGCCTCCTAGGAAAGGGGGTACCATAGAAATAAACAAGGAGAACAAATAGGCCACTGGGCCGCTTGCCACTCAGTATGATCATGGCTGATCATCCAACTTGGTAGTTTTCTGCTTGTTCCTCGTACCTCTTGATCCCTTTAGTCCTAAGAACTATGTCTATCTCTTCCTTGAAAACCTACTTTGTTTCACATGGGGGATACTGGCGTGCTGAAAGCAAAACCCTGCCTTACTCTGTAACGTTCATCCATCCTGGCAAACCCTATTCTACCTTCTCTGGTATTTGGTCTGGGTGTGTGTAGTTCCAGCAGCAGCTACCACTCCTGCTGGTGCTCGTGGCATCAGGAGCTGTGCAGCTCTCTGCAGATGGGATTTCTGCCATCAGGGTCCTCCAATACAAGCAAGGCCTATCTGTAGCCATCTAAGTGCCTGAAGGTTACTTGATTCCACTGGGCTTCCCTTAATGAACTGGCAGGGTTCCTCACCAATCCTGCTACCAGTGGGCAAGAAACCTTTTCCACCCTGACCAGTCTGAGTGATTGAATATGAGAGTGATTGAGGGAAAATGAGAGTGTGAGAATGAACTGGAGCGAGTGACGATAAGAGAGTCAATTAATCTGACTCTAAAAGTGGTGAGATACTGAGAAAAGGCAGGAGTCAGTAAATGATTCAGTGAAAGTGAGTGAGATTGTGAGTAATAATTGAAGAAATGAGTGAATGAAATCGCAATTGTGAGAGACTGAGAGTAAGTTAATATGAGAGTAATAATGTGATTACAAGAGGTTGAGTTTACTGAATGACAATGAGACACTGAGTGAAAGTCTGAGTCAGTGAATAAAATAAATCAGAGTGGGAATCAGCGATAAAGAGTGAATGTGTGCTTGACATGCCTCAGTGAATGATACTGTGTGAGAATCCACTCAACTAACAGAATATGGCAGCTGGTTTGATCTTCAGCATTTACCCTTTTACCCAGTTGATTTGTATTTCTACCCACTGCACACATCCTCCAAGCCCAACCTACTCATTCTAATCCACCCATTTAAACCCCCTACCCACTTGACTAACCTATTCAACCTGTCCTTACTCATCCCTCTCACCCTCTCGACATCTGTCTCAATCCCGTTAACCACCAATAAGCTACTCTTCCACCTTTTCCCCCCATACCAAATGGTCTCACCCTCAGATACTCCTTTCATTCTCCTCTCATGCCTTTCATCTGTCACTCACCCCCTTAACCTTTCACCCCTCACTTATCCCACCTCTTACCCACTGCACTCACCCATCATTCCCTTTCTCATAACTATACCACTCACCCTACTACCTCCCCATTCATGCTCACACCCTGTTATCCACTACACTTATCCTCTCATCCATTCCACTATTTAGCCCGATTATTTAGTAAAATGGAATGATTCCTAACTGATCCTTGCTTAAAAGAAATGTTGTACAGTTGCTAGTTACTGTTATACTGTGACCACAGCACCTTCAAGAGAAGGAAGAAAGGTGAAAAACAGGATAAAAATGATAAATGAACACGGATATGCCTGAGTAAATGTGTCCCTGTGTAAAACTGCAAAAACAAATACAGTTGCCACAAGATACAGCCTGCCTAAGACTATTTTTAGCATTTGATCTTGCTGGTTTCACTTCTGCATTGACCCCAGAACAGCTGGGAAGTCTGAGAGAGAATGAGAGGAAGAGAGAGCTAAGGCCAATTCTGGAAAATTCAACAGACGTATCGTTCAACAAGTGGATGATAGTTTATTTGTCTTTTTTATTTCAATGTGGAAAACTGTGGAGAAGGCTTATTGTTATTATACAAAACAGCATTGAATCTTGTGAGGAACCTGGAACCAAAACTTTTTTGAAGTCCCTGGTGCCACTCGTGTTGTTTGGTGGAGCAGCCTGTCCAAATGATTTCTGCCTTTTACCTCAAGGAAACTGATTGAAATGTTTTGCTAGTGTTTGTAGCTGAAAAAGTAACTAACCTGTTTCCCTGTTTTATGAAACCAAATAGTTTCCTTCCTGCGTCTGCAGTCTGCATATCTTTCTCTTATTAACAGATCTCTTTTTTACTGCACTGTTTTGAAACATTGTGTTACTATGCCTCATGTCATCAACTCGATGCAGGAATCACCACCAGTCCAGACCCAATCCAGAATGGCTGGCAAAGCTGCATTGTATCCTATCATCAATCGTAACAAGGATATTACCTGTGACAAGAGCGGGGTCTTTCAGCAGCTGAAGGACGAGTGCCTGAGAGAAGGCATCTTGTTTGAAGATGAGGAATTCCCTGCCAATGACTCCTCACTTTTTTACTCTGTGGGTATGCCCTTCAAGCTGGAATGGAAAAGACCCCCAGTGAGTGACATACTGTTTATTTGATAGTGGCTTAGTCTGTGGGATACATTTATACTGGCCTGTTGTAGTGTGATGGAGATTTGGGATTCATGTTCCTTGTGTATATTTAAGGTTGAGATTGATAGATTTTCGATCAGGTGGGAAATCAAGAGTTGCAGGGAAAGTGCGGGAAAATGGATGTGTGGAATATTGGATCAGTGGAACAGCCTCCTGTTCCTATTTCATATATCGGTTTGCAATATTTCCCTAGTCCCTAGATATTTACTCCCGGTCTCTTGTTGCATTTCTTTTAATGTATTTGGATGATTTGCAGCATGGTTGCTGTGAAATTTTGGCTGGCTTGCTACGAATGTACAATTTAGGAGTAGGAGTTGACCACTTGAGCTTGCTGTACCATTCAATAAGGTAATGTCTGACCTAATTGTGGCCTCAACTCAACATTTCCAGAACCCCTAATTATTACTGACTCCCTTGTTAATCAAGGATCTCTCTAACTTTGCCTTAAAAACATTCAATCGACCCCACTTTGACTGTTCTCTGGGAAAGAGAGCTCTGAAGATTTACATCCCTTTCAGGAAAAAAAGAATCTTCATCTCCATCTTAAATTGGAAATCTATTATTTTTAAACTGTTCCCCTAGTTATAGTATCTCCCGCGAGGGAAAATATCCTTTCGGTATTTAGCCTGTCAAGCTCCCTCAGGACCTTATATGTCTCAATATGATCACCATGCAATCTTGTAAGCTCTGCAGTTGGCTACGTTGTGGTTCCAGATTTTATTACCCATCTGTTTTTATTGTCAGACTGTTTGGCCTCGATATAGAGTCCCTGCTAATGACTGACTCATGTTGGTATTCAATAGGAATGATTCTCTCTGACAACTGGCCACATTGACTATCCAATTGGTTGGTGGGAGGGAGCACTACCATCAAGGGGCCACAGTCAGGAAGAGAGCATCAACCCCAGGCAGTGACTGGGAGCAGGGAAGGCTGGGAGAGTTCCTCGAATAAGTAGGTAGGAGCACTCCCTCACTTCCTGGCATCCAATAACATTGAAGGACTGCTTACTTTGGGGAACTGGCAGCTTCTACTTAGGCTCAATGGCTGAAAAATCCCACTACACAGGCCTTCACCAGTAAAATTTAAGTACTGCACATTAAATAGGTCCCTGCTTGCCTTCTGTGCAAGTCCAGTCTGTGCCCCGATTTCTGTGCTTTAAACTCGAAAGGGACAAAAATAAGGTTAGGTTCTGAAATTTTAATCCATCCTTTAGGGCGGCATGATGGCTCAGTGGTTAACATTGCTGCCTCACATGCCAGGGTCCAGGGTTCAATTCCACCCTCGGGTGACTGACTGTGTTGGGTTTGCACATTCTCCCCATGTCTGCTTGTGTTTCCTCTGCGTGCTCTGGTTTCCTCCCACAGTCCAAAGATGTCAGATTAGGTGGATTGGCTGTCCTAAATTGCTCTGTTGTGTCCAGGGATGTACAGGCTAGGTGGGTTAGCCATGGGAAATGCAGGGTTACAGGGTATGGGGGTGGGTCTTGATGGATTGCTCTTCGGATGGACTTGATGGGCTGAATGGCCAGCTTTCACACTACAGGGATTCTGTGAAATATTCTCCTAGGATTTAGGAGGTAGTTAAAATTGAGCCATTTGTGATTTTGATAAATTGTCGACAAGACCAAAATCAATTTCTTATCACCTGATGGATTCTCATCAAAATGAGAATAAATGTTCCCCAGTAGTTTATTGTCATTATATCCTTAAAAACAACATAGTTACCTCTTTGTTGTGTGATTGATCATCATCACTGCTCAACATATTGTGTCAGCTCTCTGGACTATTGGTCACTGTTTTGTAGATTTGCTGCCATCATGCTCCTTTTAGTTTACGATCTACAAGGCCCTCTTGGTCTGGTGTGGTAGAGGGAAACCACATGCTAGTTGAATGAGGAGAGACCTTTGTCTTAAAAACGGTATGTAGTTTACAGCTTGATGGCAAACAGGTTACATTGATACAAAGGCATTGTTACTAAATTAATACTCAGGGGGGACCATGACATTTTGAAAGGGAGGACAGTTTAAAAAAAAGTGAGAAATAACATTTCTAACATGAATAAATAAGCACAATATCCATTGTGTGATTGACAAGTTAAATCACTTGTCTTTCAGTGAGGGCAAAAACCTGACCTTTGACCAGTAATGGAACGTGGAACGTTTTTGTGGTCAAACAGTTGAGTCAGCCTCTTTAGTTCCTTTTTCTGAACATCCTGTTTACATTGTTTTAAAGACTCCAGTGGTCCACGTTGAATTTAGAAGCTGATTACATGATAATATTTACGCGGAAGAATCGCTGATCCTCCCAAATAAAAACAGCAGTTGCCCCTCCACTGCACTCCACTCATTGCTCCACCTACAGCATTCAGAATTAAAACGGTCCATAAAAGGAGGAAGTAGAAATTATTAATAAATTCACTAACCATTACATAGTATTTACAACTACAAAAATAGGACATTGAATTGGAGATTATTTTGCAATTCCTTCAGTTGTATTTTGAAGATTGCTTATTCTGATTGATTTCAATCTTTCAGAGTTATTTGTAGGTTAATAATAAAATCAGAAAGTGTTGGAGTATCTCTGCAGATTTGGCACCGACTGTGGAGGGAGATGTTCTCCTGGTGAGGTGCTTCTTTACCAGTGTTGATGGGACCCTGTCGGGTACCCTCATAGTGTACTCCAAAGGATTACCCAGGAAATTGAACTTTCTGCTGGCAATGCCTCCACACTAGGGCTCCTCCAGAAGTCTTCATTCAAATTGAAGACTTGCAATAACTCTGATGAAATTAGGTAAAATCGTTACGCAGGAAAAGTTAGACTATTAAACACATAGGCTAACTCTTGAGTAAATATTGAATGGACCCCATACCCACCTCACACCCCAGCTACACCAAACATGGACCACTTACACACTCCAGACCCTTAACTGACTAGCCCCCACTAGATCTAACCAACCATTCCCCTCCTCTCTCCAGACTTGAAACCCCCAGGCTGGTACCCAACACCCTCACCCCCAAACCAATTTCCAAACCATTTCTCCCACCGACTCTGATCTACCCTAAACACTGCATCACATACCTGCCCCCTCTTGTCACCTTGCATCCTATGCCCCTACCCACCTGGCACTCTACTCTCCCAGAACCCAAAGTCACACCCTATATACTTACCATTTCAATGTATCTGTCAAAATGGCTATCAGGATCTTTACATTTCAGACTGTGATAGCTAACTGCTTTGAAAAGGCAGCATGCTTTGTATTCCTCTGACAGTTCCACACTACAAAAGAACTGTCAGAATTGGAAGTATTGCTTCACGTTCCTGAGGGAGACCTAAGCAGAATCTCCTTTCAGAAATACAGAAATTCTGTAAAACAGAAGGTCCAGAGTGGCAATCTGGACAAGATTTCTCCTCCCTGGATAAATTGACTCAAAGTTAACATTTTGAGTCCGACATGACTTCTTCAAACAGGAAGAAGAATCATCATACTGGACTCAAAACATTAACTCTGTTCCTCTGTCCACAGTTGCTGCCAGACCTGTTGAGTTTCTCCACCACTTTCTGTTTTTATTCCAGCATTGGCAGTGCTTTGCTTTTATTTATAGATTTGCCTCTCTCATTCCTATAAAGGAACTCACATCTCCCTGCCACAATCCAAAAAGTACCTTTAACTGCCCTGTGTTAATTTGAATGATCTGGGAATGATAACGGACAACTTATTGTACACGGATGATAAGCAGGAAAACTAATCAGCCTATTCCATACATATCCCATGTAGTGGCTTGTTTAAGCTAGTGCAGGAGACCATTGTGATTCACATTAAAGTTAAAAGTTGTAGACTGTTGCAAAAGGTGATCACAACCCCAGCTAGAAATACATCGAGCTTTCACTTGGTGGATTTAATCTATATGCCACGTGACAGTATGTTTGTTCATTACTCCTTAGAGAAAATAAACTGAGAAGTACTGTATAAACACAGGGTGCAGTGTCCAGCCAACAACTAGTTATTCCACAGTGTATGAATGGCTTGAGATTTTGACAGTGAAATTTGTTAGTCTATTTTGTTTCCTTGTTATGAAAAATGGTAAAGGTGGAACTAAATAAGCTGATTTTTCTTGCTAAATTATTGAAGCCATTGTTCTAACTTTTAAAATACAGGAAACCAGTTAAAAGTTGAGATTTATTAGGTAATTTTTGAGAATGTCCTTTTTAATTTGGGTTAAATCAAGGAGGTCATATGACCTGCTCTGCTGTCTTCCAGAATGTAGTTGGATGGCTTTGGATCAGAGAAAGGCTTAGATCGTTTCACCAGAAAGAAGATGTACTTACACTTGGAGACAACGAGCCTTCTCCTTAGATAACAAGCATGGGGCTGGATGAACACAGCAGGTCAAGCAGCATCATAGGAGCAGGAAAACTTGACGTTTCGGGCCTAAACCCTTCATCAGAAAATTTTCTGATGAAGGG
>JAHRHZ010000133.1:5197519-5263832 GCA_024137785.1 Ginglymostoma cirratum
CCCTTCATCAGAAAATTTTCTGATGAAGGGTTTAGGCCCGAAACGTCAAGTTTTCCTGCTCCTATGATGCTGCTTGACCTGCTGTGTTCATCCAGCCCCATGCTTGTTATCTCGGATTCTCCAGCATCTGCAGTACCTTTTATCTCTGAGCCTTCTCCTTTATAGTTGTCAGACAAAGCACTGTCCGCAGAAAAAGTAGGAAATAGTCCACAGTTGCTTCCGGTTTCTATTAGGCTACTTCCCTTCAACTTTCCTAGTTGGATAACTTTGAATCCCAGAATTTACTTTCACAGTCAGGTTTGATAAGTAGATCTTCCAATCTTATCTTTGTACAAAACATTTGTTCGACCTCAGCTGGAGTATTACGAACAGTTGTGGGAACAACATTATAGGAAGGATGTGAATGCATTGGAAGAAGTACAGAAGCAGTTTACTAGAATGATTCCAGGAATTGTGGCAGCATGGTGGTTAGCACTGCTGCTTCACAGAACCAGGGATCTGGGTTCGATTCCACCCTCAGATGACTGTCTGTGTGGAGTTTGCACATTCTCCCCGTGTTTGCGTGGATTTCCTCTGGGTGCTTTGGTTTCGTCCCACAGTGTGAAAATGTGCAGATTAGGTGGATTGTCCATGCCAAATTGCACATCGTGTCCAGGGATGTGCAGGCTATGTGGTTTAGCCATTGGAAATGTCGTGTTTTGTGGATAGGGAGGGGGACCTGGGTTTGGTTGGGATACTGTTCAGAGGGTCGGTGTGGACTCAATGAGCTAAATGGCCTGCTTCCACACTGTGTGGAGTCTGTGAATTTTCAGGATAGACTGAAGAAGTTGGAACTGTTCTCCTTGGAGAGAAGAAAGCTAAAAGGAGATTTGATAGAGGTTTTTAAAATCAGGGTGGGCTGGATAGAATAGATAGGGAGAAATTGTCCCCACTCATAAAATGAATGAAAACAAGAGGACATAAATTTAAAGTGATCTGCAAAAGAAGCAAAGGTGATATGAAAAAAACTTTTTTTATTCAATGAGTAGTTAGGGTAAGGAATGCACTGCCTGGATGTGTGGTGGAGGCAGGTTCAATTAGAGCATTCAAGAGGGCATTGGATGATTATTATTGGGTGAAAATAATGTGCATGGTTTTTGGGGAAGAGACAGGAGATTTGCCCTACGTTATGATGCTTATGTAACTATCTGGTACAGGCACAATGAGCTCAATGGACTC
The DNA here is from genome assembly GCA_024137785.1 of Ginglymostoma cirratum. Taxonomy (NCBI): domain Eukaryota; kingdom Metazoa; phylum Chordata; class Chondrichthyes; order Orectolobiformes; family Ginglymostomatidae; genus Ginglymostoma; species Ginglymostoma cirratum. Next base: position 5,198,738 of record JAHRHZ010000133.1, read on the forward strand.
CTTCTGCATCATAACACTCCTATGATTCTGTGTAAGGAGCATAGTGTTTAGTCAATAGTGTTTTATCATCACTTCTTACAAGAAAAGTTTTAAGGTGGAAGATCTCGGCATGTCATTCTTTTAGATAATAAATGGAAGTTTGAATCTCTCTTTTAAAAGTTATTGGTTTCAATGAAGATTGTAACCCATTACTTTGTTGCTCTCTAGGGCACAGGCCATGTACCACTGGAGAGTCAGCAAGACAGAAGGAGAGAGAGCTCCCTTAGGCCTGTGAGAAAGGGAGGACTTTATCCCACCAAGCACTAATCACTATTATGTGAGCAGCTAGATCCCAATTGTCTCTCCAGCTATTCAAATAGAAAGGAATTTTGTTTTACTACTCAAGCATTTGAAAAGTGTTCCTCTTACAATGGCCTGAAATATTCGAGATTGTATTCTATGATCCCCAATTTGAATAGCTTATTAATACTCTAAATCTTTTCAGTAAGGGCTCTGGTTGCAGACTGCTGACTTCACTTTGAGAGAAAATTCTGAATTGAACATGACAGAAGTATTAGATGTTCTAAAATTCTGTAAAAGTGACACGGGCCTCGTCCACGTTGTGTTGATAAATTACAAAAATGACAGCTGCACTGAACTGCAAAGGCTGGAGCTGGCCAATGGCTGACAGATCTTTCAGGATCAAAAGCAGAAGTTTCTGGAAAAGCTCAGCAGGTCTGGTCTTCCTCAAGGTCACTGGACCCGAAACGTTAACTCTGATTTTCTACTTCACAGATGCTGCCAGACCTCTGAGCTTTTCCAGAAACTTCTGTTCTCATTCCTGATTTACAGCATTCGCAATTCTTTTGGTTTCTAAATCTTTCAGGATGCTTGGGAGAAAGGAATGGCACCATACATCGAGCTGGCACAAGATCTAATACTTGTGATTGCACTTCATGTTCCTTCAGTGCTGTGAGGTAAGAGCACCCTGGTTGCCCTTTCAAAGGTCTCTGAAAGTTCATCACTTCATCTGGCCAAGCAGCATTAACCTTTTTGAGAGTATATGTTTGGAGATGGTTACTGTCTTGAAAGGGGCCTCACTTACATTATGAATACTTGAAATTTTCAAGAGCAACTAGGGATGGACAATAAACACTGATCCAGCTCGCGACACCTATGGTCCATGAATGAATTAAGAAAACGACACACTGAGAATTTGCTGTGTGTTATACTGTTGCATAAACTAGTGTCCTGCTGTCGTTGAATGAAGATGGTCACTCTATCTGGAATAGGGAGCGTGATTTTACAGGTTTTCTAGTGCATCACCTCAGTAACCATTGCCTATATTGCTTTAACTGTGTTTTAAAATTTCTGATACATATGTAATGTTAAGCTCAGAATTTATTTTTGAAGCCAGTAGTCTGTAACCAGGATGATTGCCACAGTGGTGCCAGGTTGTTCCCAAGTTTTATTCCTGTATCTGATTCATTGTCAATCTATTTAAGCAGTCATCAAATAGATCACCTTATGTAGAATTTTGGAACTTTGGAGAACAAAGAACAAGACAGCACAAGAACAAGCCCTTCAACTTACTAAGTCTGCGCCGATTTTCCCAAACTTCCCACCTCTCACCTTGAACCTGTGCTTTCTTGTAGTTGACCGATCCACCCAGGGAAAAAGCCTCTGACTACCCATGTTGTCTACGCCTCTAATAATTTTGTAGACCTCTGTCAGGTCACTTGTCAGCCTCTGTCTTTCCAGTGAAAACAATCCAAGTTTATCCAACCTCTCCTCATAACTAAAACCCTCCAGACTGGGCAACATCCTGGTAAACCTTCTCTGCACCCAGTCCAATGCATCCATGTCATTCTGATAGTGTAGTGACCAGAACTGCATGCAATATTCCAAATGTAGCCTAACTAAAGTTTTATTTAGCGGTAACATAACTTACCAACTTTTATATTCGATGCCTCGGCCAATGAAGGTGAGCATTCTGTATGCCTTTTTGACCATCTTATCCACCTGTGTTGGCACTTTCAGGGATCTGTGGACCTGTATGCCCAGATCCTTCTGTATACCAATGTTCCTAAGGGTTCTACCTTTTATTGTATAATTCGCACCTGAATTTGGTCTTCTTAAATGCATCACCTTTTATTGTCCGGATTAAACTCCGTCTGCCATTTCAGTCCCCAAATCTGCAATCTATCCATATCCAGCTGTATTCTTTCACAATGCTCATCACTATTTTCAACTTTGCCAATACTGGTGTCATCTGCAAACTTACTAATTAGACCACCTACATTTTCCAAAGTTGAATATTTCTCAGAAATTGAGCAAAGTTGGCAACGAGAGTTTGCAGTGTGACAGTTGTAGGCCATGCCCTGTGTTAATGTTACAAATGTCACACCTGACTGTGCATACCATTTTGCATTTTGTATCATTAGCCACCATCCTTAAATGACGGGAACCCCAGTTAAATACGAAATAATATAACCATGGGGGGAGTTGGTGGGGATTTAAAATGAGAATATTTTTTCCAACCTGGATCTGATAGCTGTGCATTTCCTCAATTTCTCCCCACGTTGTTTGTATAAATGCTTAGTGAGATGAACATCGAGATAACTCATTAAACAATACAATTTCTGATCAGGCAAATATGCAGAATAATAATTGTGATGAGATTAGTTTATTTATTTCCATTAATGAAACCTATCTAACTAATGATAATATAATACATAATGAATGCATGAGTAATCCCTAATTCAGTTAGTCGTTTTGTTTGATTTGTGGCAAATTTAAGCTTAAGGGCAGGGGTTGGAAATAGTTTAGAGACCAGATGCAGATGACTAACAAAAGCTAATGTAAAAGGGATACAATTGATTGTGAAGAAATTGGCAAGAAGTATAAAAACAACAAGCACCTCTCCAAATATATGAAAAGAAAGAGAGTAGGTAAAATGTGTAGGACCTTTGAAGGATGTAATTGAGGAATTGATAATTGGGAACAAGGAAATGACAGATAGCTTAAACCAATATTTTGCTTCAGTCTTCATGATGGAGGACACTATAAACATCCCAAAGATAAGGATAAGCAAGGTGCTAATGGGAGGAAAGACCTTGTAGCAGTCTCTATCATGAGGGACAAAGTATTTAACAAGGTCATGGGATTGAAGGCAGACAGGTTCGTAAGACCGGATGGGTTGCGTCCAAGAATTTTAAATGAAGCTAGTGGAGGCATTGGTCAAAATATTTTGAAGCTTGCTGGATGTTGGGAGAGTTATAGCAGATTAGAAAACTGCCAATATGATGCCGTGGTTGAAGAAGGAATGGAGACTCTAGGCTGGAAACTAATGGCTAGTTAATCCGATATCTGTTGTTGGGAAAATGCTAGAGCTGATCTTTAAGGAACAAATAACAGAAATTTAGAAAAGCTTAATGCAATCAAACAGAGTCAACATGGTTTTGTGAAATAGACTATGGGCTTCATGATTTACAATTTATATCAATGACTTGAGGAGGGGGCAGAGTGTTATGCATCTTAATTTGCTGACGAAAGAAAAGTTGGTGAGAGATTGTCAGTGGGCAAAAACTTGGTAGGTAGAGCTTAATGTGGGAGATTGTGAGCTCATATATTTTGTTTGGGACACTGGGCAATAAAGATGAACTTTCTTTTATTCTTCTCTTACCTCAAAATGGTGCTGGCTTGTGGTGACAGAACACTTTTCACTGTGTCTCCCTGGGTATACGTGACAATAAATAAATCATTCATTATTCAATCATTGAGAAAGAATCAAAAGGCAGACTGTTACTTAAATGGAGAGAGATTCCAAAAAAAAGTGCATCAGAGAGGGGTCGGGGTGTTTTTGTGCAAGAAATACAAAAAGTTAGCATGCAGGTCAGGAAGTAATTAAGAAAGCAAATGGAACATTAGAATAGGATAGCCTTTATTGTCACACGCAGTCGAAGGAGTGCAGTGAAAAGTTTGTAATGTTGCTTCTTGGCACCTACTTAGGTCCAGGATACTTTAAGTGCTGTAACAGAATTTGAACAGTAAAAAGAATAGATTAGTATGGAATACAGAGATTAAAAGGCCAGAATAAGAATAAAAGTGCCTTTAAGATACTCAAGTCATAGTCATTTTTCAACATAAGTCCATATCCGCTGGGCTCCAGAACAAGAGCCCATGCTCCTTCCACGCGCTGGCTTCCGTTCAGAGCTTGCTCTGCTGCCGCTCTGGACTCTGGCCCACGGCTTGCTGTTCTCTCCGCACTGGGACTTGGCCCATACTCGCTATCCTGCATCTCAGGGCTCTGGCCACGAGTCATTTTTCTCCCCATTCCAGGACTCGGCCCGCACTTTTCACTTGTCACTCCAGGCTCCGGCCACGACTCGTTTTGCTCCCCGCTCTGGGACATGGCCCAAGCTCGCTGTCCTACCACCCTGGGCTTCGACTGCAACTCGCTCTGCTCCCTGCTCTTGGACTCAGCTCACACTCGCTCTGCTGCCGCTCCAGGCTCCAGACACAACTCATCTTCATACCTTTTATCTCATCTTCATATCGCCTCTGTTCTCCAGGTAGGGTAGGGTAGTTAAAGAAGTTAAAAGTTGGGAGGCATGGGGGACAGAAAAACTGTAACAAAGAGGGAAAAATAATGAAAAAAAGAAACGGAACTGGTGAGCAGAGAAGCTCTGACTGAGAAGCTCTGCCACTATCTTGAATGTCATTGGCCTTTGTTGCTAGGTGTTTGGAGCTTAAAAATAAGGAAGTCTTGTAGTAACTGTACAGGGCGTTGGTGAGGCTGGATCTGGAATACTGTCTACGGTTTTCGTCCTCATTTAAGAAAAAATGCTGGCATTGGAGGTAGTTCAAAAGAGATCCATTAAGCCGATACCTGGGATAAAGATGTTGATTTATTGAGAATGCTGAACAGTTTAAGGGATTTATTCATTAGAATTTAGAAGAATTAAGTGTGATCTTATTTAAACATGCAAGATTCTGAGGGGGCTCTGTTATACTGCGATATGATCTCAGACTTAAGCAAAGGACCTAGACTATATGTACTACTGTTACTGCAACTATAGCTCCTCTGCAACAGTAATTGCTAATGAAGCCGAAAATGGGAACCTTTATACTGGAATACCACACGTTGTTGTATTATTTGACTATCTTAAAGGTAAACTGCCTGCCTGGTTTGGAATCTATGCATTAGTTCAACACGTATGTATTTCATCATTCTCACAGACAGTTGCTTTATGATTGCTTCTACCTTTTTATTCCCAGTGTTCCTCTTTGAAAGCACAATGTTACTGTTTGGTGTCAGTCAATCTATCTCCAAACCCTGCTGAACCAAATTCAAAAACTTCACTTGGTAATGATGCCTCCTAAGTTCTAATCAGTAGAAATTTTGCAGCAGCAATGAGTGTGAATGATAACTGGAATGTCAAACTTTCTTTTCATTGCCTCCAATGCGCTGGGTCAGGCAATTCCTACGTAAATTGATGCGCGACACCAGTCCAGCTGTCCTCTGAATGTAATGCTTCAGAGGCTAAGTTTTGCTCCATAATAGCACTTCTAAAGTGTATAATGCCAAGGTAGTTTAGGGTAGTTAAAATAGAACAATGTAGCCTATGAATTACCGAAAGACCAACAACCACATTTCCAAAATATTTTACTATTATTGTTTGGCATGTGCATTTTTAGCTGGATCAGGGAATTTTAAAGTACAAGATGTCAGTTTTATATTTTTGAGTCAAGAACGTGTATCTGAGCAATGACCCGTGCAATTAGCTTGCTTTCATCAGTGCAACAAGATGAAATGCAGCCTCAGAACTTTAGTGAGATCAGACGATATAATCTGCATACAGTTGAAGTGTCTTCTCCATTTGATTTTTGCTGCATAGCCCAGGCATGATTTAGGGACACAGCCTTGCCCAATGATAAATACTAAAGAAAGGCAATTTCAATGACTTATGGAACCCACTCAGATGCAGGAATAGCTGAATGATTGTTAAAGGGACCACCAGCCATCGACGGGATCGACTTCTGTGCATTTGACTGTCCTGAGGCAGACACATAATGCAGCATGTACTAGTTGATCCATAGCTAGGATCTGGTTGGAAGACACAAGGCATGCCAGTTCACTAGCAAGGCTGTATATTACATCTCTGAGAGACAGTGTTCTCTGAGCTAATCTTCAGTATCTCCACAAAGAGCATCTACAGGATGTCTTAGTTGTGCAGGAGCTGGTTGGGCCAGCATTTATTGCCCGTCCTTAGTTGCCCGTGAGAAAGTTGTGGTGAGCTGCCTTCTTGAATTACTGTAGTCCATGTGCTGTAGCAAGCATTTCTTGGTAACTGCTTACCATGATGAAACTCGAAGTAGAGTCTGTGATTCTATGATAACAAGCATTGGGCCAACATGCCTTCACAATACAGTTGATTAACCATAACCAGAGCCTTGATACCGGTGAAATTGACCTGAGAAAATACACTAATATTGCAGCGTCTACCCTGTCAGTAGTTTTGGAAGATTTTGCAGAGGTGTCACTGGCGACATCTCTTAAGTGTCTGCTATCCGTTGTTCATGTTTCCAACATGTACAGATGGACTGTTTGCCTTGTAATTTGATGTTGGGTTTGAGGTCTCTGTTATCAAATATTCTGCTCAAATGACTGAAGGCTGCACCAACATATGGGAGGCAATATTCAGTCTCATCATAACATTTCCTCTGCTGAGAAGAGGCTGGCCAGTAAGGATAATGAAATAATTAATAGTAATCATTGAATTGGGCTTATTTGACGACATTGGTTCATCCCTCATTATTCTAAGCTCTGGTGGAAACAAATCTATCCAACCTTTCCTCATTAGACAACCCTCCTGTCTAGGTATCAACTGAATAAACATTCTCAGAACTACCTCAAATGTTTTTCTTAAATAAGGGGACCAATTCTGCACACAGGTATTTCAGATGTAATCTTGTAATTAAATGTAGCTTGTTTCTCTCAGCACAAGTGTTGAGAGTTGGGAAGTAAATCATCGAGATCATAGAGAAACTCTCCACAGGAACTGAGAAGTGCATGGATTAGAATTGTGGGGGAGAAATACTGCCCCACCTGAAGTCATAACAGCCCAGCCAGGCCCATAAGATCAACATTCAATGGATTTGCATCTCAACTGGATTAAAGTCTATAGTGTGTCTCACACACAGCTCGTTGAGTTCAGCTTTATCGTGAATGCCATTTGCTGAGGCAGACAGAGCCTCTTTCAGCTCTTTGGATACAGAAAAAAAGATGCTTATCTCTATGTTTCTTCCTATTCTTCACCAACATTATCAACACAACCCTTTTGGCTGTTGTAACTCGGCAGTCCCTCAGTGTGTAGTTTTTGTTCTTTCTCTATTGTATCTCAGCCAATGGCCTGAGGGAGGTTGTCTTTTGTATTGTATTCTGCAGGTGTGACGTTGTTTGAAACCCATCCAATCAGGAATGAGCAGCCTGGATTTATGCCAGGAGTTTGTGTCCACTGAAGGTATTGTAATGTGCCAACTGATATCATTTGCTGCTGAGTGTGGTAGTTGCTGCCTCAATAACCCTCTGTCTGCTCATAGAGATCCAAGTAAAGATCTTCTGCTGGAAACCATGCCATACACATCAACTGGGCACTTCTGTGACCGCCTGATACGTGAGAGACAGAGGCGGGAGGGGGAAGGGTTGATTCACAAGCCCATCAAATTTAATGAGCAGAACTTTGTAACACTGAAGCAGGACTGCCTGCAGCAAAATATTCTGTTTGAAGATGATACGTTTCCAGCCTCAGTGGAATCCCTCGGGTATAAAAAACTGGGACAAAAGTCCACCAAAGTGAAGAACATACTGTGGAAACGACCAAAGGTAGGGATCCAAGCAAATTTACGTTTTAGTGTGTGTCCAGCCTGATAGGCTTTGTGAGGGGGAGCCCCTAAAATTTCTGTGAGTGTGCGTCTGTGCTCTGTGATAGGTGGTTGAGTGTTACAGTTACAGTATGTGAAGTGCAGCATGCACTATGATGGGTGAGTGAGGATGGGGGAGCTTGTAATTACTATAATTGAAGAGCAGTCTACGTAGTCTGAGAATTCATGCACACTTACTGTAAGTAAAGGGAAAGCTGCACTCTGATAGAAGTGTGAAAGCGGGAGTACCTGCATTTACCATAAGTATATTTTGCACCCTGATGAGGGATTAAGGCTGGGAGTACTGGAGTGAATAGAAGGCAGTACTCTGATGGGAGTGCAAGTACTCACGTTACTGTAAGTGAAAAACAATCTGTAATACAGTGTCTTATTTTATACAAGTGTGACAACTCCCTGTTACTCTTATGTAATGTAATGGTTTTGAAGTGGTAATTGTTCATAGTATGATGGCTCTACCCACTCTTATGAACTCGCGTATAATCTGTAGGTGGAGACAAGGAGTTCCACTCGTTTTCAGACGGGCCGGATGTATCTGTGACAACTCCCTAGCATCCTGTAATTATGCCGAACTAAATGTAGTTGGACTTATTGCCGTCATGCACAGTACACCTTGTTATCTAGGAGCAGTGTCCCTCCTGAATATATTCTGTGGTGGTATATCTTGTACCACTAGTCACTTGATAGGTTCTAAACTAAGCCAAGATAAAGGAGGATTGTTGGCAGCAAATGACCCTTGCCCAATTCCACACACAAATGAAGGTGGCAAATACCACAAGGTATCAGACATGGTCATCTGGGAAAATACTACAATTCTTGGATAAAACGAAAATACAGCAGATGCTGAAGAACAGTCATTAGACTGAAAACCTTAACTGCTTCTCTCACCAAAAGTGCTGCTGGACCTGACGAGCTTCTCCAGCACTTCATGTTTTTATACCACAACTTTTGAAAAAAAATTTCTGGTTGTGAATGCTACTGTAAAAGCCAACATATGTTTGCTCATCCTTGACTGGCCAAGGGAACAGGCAATACATTGTCTTCTTGAGCACTTATGTTCGGTGTGAAGGGGTTCTGTGTTTTGGTCCCACAATATGGATGGAATGGCAGTATTTTTCTAGGTCAGATGACTTACAGGGATCTTGGAGCTCATGGCTTCTCGTGTTAGCTTAACTTGTTCAGAAAGCAATGAAAAGAGCACCAATATGGCCATCAATGGACCAGAAAAAGAAGTGAGGGGGTCCAAGTAGAACTGGAACAAGGAATGTTCAACATATCCCAAAAGAAGGTAGACATGGCTGCATTAAACAATGCGCCCTAGTTCTAGTACTCTCCGACAAGAGGAAATTTCCTTTCCACATTCACACTCTAAACCTTGGTGGAAACAAGCCCCTTACCTAGCATATCTATGTGCAGCACCATTTAGAGAAGGAAATAATTGTCAAATTCATTTCAAATACAGCCTAGAAAAGGTATTGATTATGGAGACTGTTTGGGTCTCAAGGAAGAAAGACTGTGAATCTGTTAGCTTAACATCTGTTATGTTAGAAGTTGTTAATATAACAGGGCATTTAAGAAAATTCAAGGTAATGATGCAAAGTGAAATGGCTTATGAAAAGGAAATCATGTTTAATCGATTTATTGGAGTCCTTTCAAGAAGGAACACGTGCTCTGAATAAAGGGGAACCGGTAGATGTACTGCACTTAGATTTCTAGAAGGCATTTGATAAGGTATTGCATCAATTTTATTACAGAAGATAAAGGCTCACAGTATAGGGGGGATCGATTGAAGAAGACATTGGTTTGGCTAACTAACAGGAAACTGAGCAGGCATAAATGGGTATTTTTCTGGTTGGCAAGATGTAATGAGTTGTGTGCCATGGGGATCAATGCTGGGACCTCAACATTTTACAGTTTATCAAAATTACTTGGAGGAAGAGACTGTAGACATAGTTCCTAAATTTGCTGGTGACACAAAGATAAGTAGAAATGTAAATTATGAAGAGGATGAAAGGAGGCTACAAAAGTATGTAGCTGAATTAAGTGAGTGGGGCAGCAATCAGATGAGGTAAGAGTGTGAAAATGTGAAATTATCCATTTTGACAGAAAGAATAAAACAGAAGTATATTGTGAAAGATTGCAAAGCTCTGAGATGCATAGGGGTCTTGGTGTCCTAGTGCGTGAATCACAAAAGGCTACTGTATAGGTATAATAAGAAATTAGGAAAGCAAATAGAATGCTGTCATTTATTGCAAGGGGCATTGAATGTCTTTGTTCTGCTTCAGCTATATAAGACCACTGCTAGACAAAATATAGTAAATATGGTATAGATCTCCTTATTTAAGGAAGAATGTAAATCCATTGGAAGCAGTTCAAAGGTGTTTCATGAGAGTAATATCCTGAGTGGGTGGTTTGTCGTTGGGGAAAAAAGTTAGACAGACTAGGTTTGTGTTCACTGGAGTTTAGCAGAGTGAGAGGAAACTTGATTGAAACTTGCAAAATCCTGAGGTGACTGTAGAAAGGATACTTCCTCTTATGCAAGAATCTAGGACTAGGGGGTCATCAATGAAAAATAAGGGTTCATTCAGTTAGGATTGAGATGAGGATTTCTTTTCGTTCAGCAGGGCACGAGTCTTTGGAACTCTTTTCCAAAAGATGATGGAAGCAAAGTCTTTGCATAAATTTGTGGCAGAGGTAGAATCTACCATATGCAATTTGGTGGAAAATTATCGGAGATAGGTTAGAATGTGGAGTTGAGATTACAATTAGATCAACTCTAATGCTTTTGAATCTTAGACTAGATTCAGGGCTAAATGGCATCCTTCATCTCCTTAGTTCATCTGTTCATGTGTTATGTTTGCTAAAATGTAGCTTTTCTTTTTAAGTAAATTAGTTGTGGTACCTGTTTCTACCATAATAAACTCGGAAATTAATTCAGCTAACCTTTCAGGTACTATTTTCAAGCATACTCTCAACCATGAATGACATTTTTTGAGTCTGGCTTATGTTTATGTCCACTGCCACTGCTAAATTATTGTTTGTTGGGTAATTATAGCATGGGCCTTAATGGACACATTCATTTATTTGACATTATGAATTTTTTGATGAGGACATTGAAAACTATCCATTGAGTCCAAAAAAGCTGGTCCTTTTGGTTGTTTCAATGACTTTCATTCACAAAGCGTCATAATAACATTGGGCTGATCATTGATATCGATGATATTATTCTTCTTATTGACAGTCTGGTTACTAGTTTATTTTACAAATGTTAGTTGCATTCATCAAGAGCACCAATCATGTTGCACTGCCTGGTGATTTTAAGGGTATTTAAACAGTGCTTTCAGATGTAAACCTTGGCATTTTTAGTCACAATTTCAGTGCCAGTAATGCTTAAAGTTGTGTCTCAGTGAAAAGAAAAGAACATATGACAGAAAATAAAAATATTTGGTGGCCATGTTTTAATAGGGATGAAATTTTACTGGGGTGAAGAGTGAAGTGTTTTAAGAAGGTGTTTTCAATTGCTGATAGGCTCAGCTAATTATGTCTTGTCTTGTCAGGAAATCTGTGAGAGTCCAAAGTTCATCATTGGTGGAGCCTCAAGAACTGATATCTGCCAAGGAGATTTGGGTAAGGTCTTCTTTCTTAATTTCTAAGACCTAAAATTATTTGGCAGGTGATATGAAACCAACAGTCAATAGCTTCTACAGCACTGATCTGCTGTTTTAAGTTAAACATACTAAAAGCTTCGTTAGAAAAGTGAACGAAGGAGTATTGCATGAATACTTTAAAGCCGAGCCAGCAATGCATTCTCTTCAGGGAACCAATGTGTCAAACAGTCATCCTCCAAAGGAGCCAATGAAGCAGGCTAAAGGGAATGGTAATGGCTGAAAATATAAAGACATCCAGTAAAAGGAAAAATTTCTTCTGCCAACGTGAGAAAATTAGATACCATTAAAATGGCCATATTGGCCAGAGTGGAAGGCCCTCTCTCCAGCATCACCATGTGTACCTCTGTTACCAAGAATTTCTGTCGCGACAACGAGGGTAGAAATGTTAGTTAGACATCACAAAGATATAATGTATGATAAAGGTGCACAGTATTCAAATGTCGCTATTGAAAGGCAGGTAATGAAATTAAGCTGGTGGTTATAGATATTTTTATTAAATTTTGTTACAAGATTCAGATGAAAAGGAAAACATTTACTGATTTGTTGGCTGATTTGATCATTTTGGCTGTTGATATCACTCTGAAAATTCTGGACCCTTCAAGTCATTTTGTTGTTATGCATAAGACTGCACGGCCATGGCCCAAGCAACACTGAAGTCTGCCTCACGTTGTGGTGATGAGGGTTAAATTTTCACTGTGTGATCTTTGACACTTTGTGAAACCAATTCTTCCCCTGCTTCTGAATTCCCTAAAAGATGGAGGTGTATTTTGTTCTGCTGGGCTTCTCCCAATCCTTTTTCCTCCAGAAATCCATTTCTGCATTTTCTCCCTTCTGACCAAGAGCTGTGATGCACTAAAAAAAATTGCTATATCCATGAACCGATCCTTTATGCTCGTTTCTGAGATCAAATTTTGAATACGTATGATCAGCTTACTGATGAGTTGACTTGTTATGAATTCTCTTCTTACATTTGCAAGTAACCTGTAGCAGGCTATTTCCTAGATAAAGTTATTGTTGCTATTAGGTAAAAGAGACCATTAGGCCATAGATAACTCACAATTATCTGGCTCCACCTTCCTGTTTCTAATATACATCAACGTTTCCTCTTCAAAGATCATTGTTTTCTGAACCCAGAAATATACTGTTTTAGTAGTCTCCTGTGGAAACTTCTATAAGACTACTATCCTTTGAAGACACAACTCTGGTGAACTTTACTTTCACTTTTCCTTTGTACTCCTTAGCATTTGAGCTTCAGCATCCTATAAGCAATTAAGGAATCCATTTGGAAACCCTTTACGTGGTTACACTGATCAGTTCTGATAAATTATTAGGAGCTAGCAGTTTGAGCTTCTCTTACAGAAGTATATATAATCAGCAGTCAGATAATGAAATTGCAGGAATATTCAAATTTAAAACACATTTAGAAATTTGCTAGTACCCAACATGGAAAGGATAGGACAGGGACCCCCACCTAATGTTACATTTTGGGCCCCATTACAATTTAATCAGTGAACTTATGACAGCTAAATGTTATCTTCAGGGAGCTCACAGAGGAATAGATTTCCAAGATTGGGCCATTTCAATTGTAGCACTGGCCCTCGGATAAGTCAACAAAAAGAACTGGGAGTCAGGAAGATTGAAAGAGGATGGCGAACCAAGAGAATGGATGGGTAACCATTGAGGGTAGGGATTGGGATTAGGAGGTAGCGACCGCTGTTGTGCAGAATGACATTAGTGATTTGGATGGTTTCAGGTTAATGAGGGTAGGTAATGGGAATAGTGGTTGGAAGCAGCTTGCATGGTTTGATGTTCAGGAAGTATATTTTAACACTTAATAAAAACAGAAAGTACTGCGAACGCTGTAAATCAGAAACAAAAACAGAAATTGTTAGAAAAGCTCAGCTCTGATTTCTCTCCGCAGATATTTTAACATTTACCATGTTCGGACTTGATGCAGTGATGTTAGTCGAAAAGTAGATGTTTCGTCTAGATTTTTACCTGGGCTCATTAGGTGATACTTTTGCCTCTGAGTCAGAGATTCTGGGTTCAAGCTTTTGTCTAAAACTTAAGTACAAAAATCAAGGGTGACAGTCCAGAGAATAACTTAGGGAATGCTGCATTATCAAAGATTCTGTCTTTCAGTTGAAACAGTCAATCAAATCCCTGTCTACCCTATCGGATGAATATAGAATATCCCCCCAGTACTGCTTCAATGAAATGCAGGTATCCTAGCCAATACTTACTCTCAATCAATGTCACAAGAAAAAACAAATTATTATCACATTATTACATTTCTGTCTGTGGGATTTTGCTGTGGGCAAATTGGCTGCAGAAGCACTTCATTGAATGTAAAGCTGTTTGGAATATTTTGTGTTCGTGAAAGGTGCCATATAAACAAACCTTTCTTTCCTTCCTGATGATAGCTATGTTCAGGCCAAGCTCGTCTTGCAGAGAGTGTTTGCAATCTCTTATCTTAAGCTAAGTCTACTTGAGGTCACTACTTAGTATGCTGTGTTAACAGAAACAAAACTGGGATGGAATCACTACTAAGATTCACACTTTGAACACTGGCCATTGGTACCTGTGCAGTGGCTCCCCTGTACAAATCATCATGGATGAATCAATTAAAGAAAAATAGGACAGCTTTTGAAGGGTTATTAAGTGATATAAGAGCAGAAGGGTTCTTCCATTCTCCATAGAATAATCCATGGAGCTGCTGAATGCTGACGAGCATGAAATAACATTGTGTGAGGTAGGTGCTGAGCCGCGGGTCAGTGCTTTGGAACAATGCCCATTAGGAGCTGCGTCCCAGCAAGCTGCTGACCTTTGTACAGGCTATTGTTTCAGCAGACAATGTCCTAACAATAAGATGTGCTGCCTGTTGGATTCTCTGTGTTCAGAGTGAGCATGCTCAGTCCCATCAGCAACAAAATATTTCTTTCTTGCAATCTTTTTGCGATGAGGTTGTCACTGGTTAGACCACCAATTTTTTGCCCTTCTCTAATTACCCTTGAGAATGTGGCAGTGAGCCATCTTCCTAAACTGCTGCAATCCATTTTTTTTGAAACAAAATCATGGGACATGAGCTTCCCTGGCTACAGCAACATTTACTATCTACCCTTGTTTTCCTTGAGATGGTGGTGATGAACTTCCTTCTAGAACTGCTGCAGTCCTTGGGGTGCAGAGATATCCACAGTGCTGTTAAGGAGGGAATTCCAGGATTTTGACCAACATCAATGAAGAAACAGCAGTATAGTTCAACAGGATCAGGTGTTGATTGGAAGGGGAACTTGCAGGCAGTGATGCTCCTATGTATCTGTCATGGTCATAGAGGTCATGAATTTAGATATTGTTGAAGTGGCCTTTGTGAGTTGCTGCAACACATTTAGTAGATAGCACACTCTGTTGACCTTATGCACTGATGGTGAAGAGAACGAATGTTGAGTGCTGATCAACTTGGCTGCGTTGTCCTTGATGGTGTCAAGCCTTGTACCTGGTGGATAAACTATGGGTAGACAGGAACTGAATTAATCATCACAGAATTTGCAGTCTCTGACCTGCTCTTCTTACCATAGTATTTATTTGACCAGTGCAGTTCAGTTTCTAGTTAACGGTAGTTTCTGGAATGTTGATGGTGAGGGATTCAACGATGGTAATGTCACTGAATGTCATGGGAAAATGTCACTTATCAGCCTAAGCCTGAATGTTGTTTAGGTCTTGCTGCCTGCAGACACAGACTGATTTGGTATCTGAGGAGTTGTGAATGGTACTGAATATTGTGTAGTTACCAGCAAACATCTCACTTTGGACCAAATGTTGGAAGGAAGGCCATTCATAAAGTAGGTGAAGGTGATTCTGATAGAACATGACCTTGAGGTACTCCTGGAGTGATTTACTGGGCTGAGATTATTGGCCAGGATCAACCACACAACCTTTGTGTTATGTGTTGAGTTTTCCCCTTCCCATTGACTTCAGTCTCCCAAGGGATCTTTCATGTCACCTTCTCATTAGCAATTGAATGCTAGTATAGCTAGTGACGCCAATGTCCCTTCAAAGAATAGAAGTGGCAAAATGGTCATAGTTGTCAAGAGCAGTCACTGCTACCTCTGCTCTGAATTTCAGCTCTTATTCTTCATTTTTTGACCAAATCTACAACAAAGTTTTGACCCAATTATTCAAGCCCAAGCTGTGCATTGGTGAGCAGCTACTTAACAAATATTTTTCGTTTGTGGCACTGTCAATTGCTGGTGATCGATAGTAGATTGATGGCTTGCTAATTAGCTGAAGGGTAGGGCCTAGGAGAAACCTGGACAATGTCCAGGCTTGGGCTGACACCACCCATCTCAAATTACCATTGAACTGAATGACTTGTCAGAGTGCAGTTAAGACTTAACCACATTGCTGTCGTTCTGAAGGCCAGACCGGGTAAGGGCAACACATTGCTTCCCCTAAAGGACATTAGGGAACCAGATGGGTTTTTGAGCCAACTGATAATAATTTTATGGTCAACTCCCTATTTATTAATTAATCAAATTTGAATTTCAGTAGGGACGATGGAAACCAGGGATTTGAAACCATGTTGGTAAAGTAGTAGCAGGTGGCCACAGAACCAGATTCCAGAAAGAGCCAGTGTCTGTGGAAGAGATTTGTAGCAATATGAGAGAGGGTTTTTTTAAAAATTTATGCATTACTAAGTAGACCAGCGTTTATTGCCCATTTCTATTTGCCCTTTAGAAGATATTGCTTAGTTGTCACAACTGAATGGCTGGCTGGGTCATTTCAGAGAAAAGTTAAAATCAACCACATTAATAGATCTGGAGTCACACATAGGTCACACTATGGAAGAACAGCAGATTTCCTCCCTGAAGGACATTAGTAAACCAGATGGATTTTAACGACAATCCAGTTGTTTCATGATCATGAAATTAGCATTTTATTCCAGATTAATGAATTGAATGGTGGGATTTGAACTCATATCTTCAGAGCATTGATTCAGGCCTCTGGATTTCTAGTTTAGCAACAATTTAGTTATAAATAATTTGTGTGTGGTCTGCTGTCTGTTTAGGGGAATGGTTATGAGTTGACACTGAAATACACAGACCAGGAAAGCCCTGGATCAATTCAGGTGATCATAAATGGGTAGGAGAGTAGATACAGTTGTTCATGATGTTTCTAGATTTGAGAAGGAAAGGAGCAGCCAGGGTTTCAACATTTAATAAGCTATGACATTGGGTGAAAACTGGATTGTGCTCGACTCCCTTGCCCTCAGTCAGATAGCCAGCCAGTTCCTACACAAGGCAACATAGACAAGATGGTGGGGACAGCTTTCCCCCTGGAACTATGGGTAAAGGTAAAATTGCCATAGCTCTACCAGACCATTGGCTGCTCTCTCATTAGACAGAGATGACCAGTGGTGGTTTAACCTGAGGGTTGTATACCGTAGCGCAAATGAGTGCCTGTAGGAGAGGAGTAGGAAAGAGAAAAAAACTGGGAGATCTATAGGGGTGTGAGCTTTGACATATGATCTGCTAAACAGGCTTGCTCGTGGTCTTTCTAAAGTTTCTGCATCCTCCATGTTTTTGAGGGACTAAGGGAGTTCTCCCTCTCGGTTAATTGATACAAATAAATCAGATTAATCAATTATCTGTTTCATTGTTCATTGTTAAATACTGTAGTGGGCCAACAGGTTGTTGCACTTGTCTGTGTTACTTCAAAAAGAAATTTGTGTGAAATGCTGGTGCACATTCCTCCGAGATTTACTGAAGTATGGTTGAATTTAACCCAGAAGACAGGGCTCTCAATTGCTGGCTGGAGAGCCAGTATAAGCCTGATCTGCTTCTTTGGCGAAGGTCGACTCGGTGAAGTATGACTTACATGGCCTGCAGAAGAACTCAAGGGGCAGAAATCCTTCCCATCACCCTATGCATGGTCCCCTTCTACAGAGCTTTTTTATATTTCAAAACTGTCCTTTATTCATGAAAAATCTTTGTATTCATACAAAGTCACTAGAGCAGTTTAATTCTATACAGTCTTTGTATCTTGAGAACAAATAAATGCAATGTATTTCATACTTGTATAAGACTATATTTGCATGCATTTGAGGCACCAGGAGGACCCAATAGCTGAATGGACTCCCATTGTACTTTGGCAGAAAGTGCTTAAATGGTGGTCTTTCTCCATTGCATCCTGTACCAGTAGACCCAAGCTTTTGTGTGTCCCATTGCATGTAGTCCTCGTCCATGGAATGTGCCATTTTGCAACAGTCTGAGGTCAACTCCTTGCTCTGGAAGATCAACAGGTTTCGGGCGGACCACAGAGCATCTTTCAACCGAGTTGATGGTCCTCAAGGTGCAGTCAATGTTTGTCTTTGTGTGTGTCACAAAGGAACAGTACTTAGAGCACAGACTGCTTGGGATTAAACTTGACAAAGACCATTGTATCTCTCTCCAGGCTTTCTTTGCAAAGGCACCTTCCAGCAGGAAATGTATGATAGCTTTTTACCACCCCTGCTGGCATCAAGGGCAGTGTGAAGTGGCACAGAGAGTCTGGGCATACGTGAAGGATCTCACAGGTCGTGCCCTTCTCACCAACAGCCAAGCAATGTCTTGATGCTTTTTAGTGATGAGGCATTCTGCCAAATGACTTTGACAGTTGTTCAGGGGAATTTAGTTGGAGATGTCAGCTTCTCATCGCTGATAATACCATTAGGGAGCATCTGGATCAGCTAGAGACCAGGGCCACAGATGGGTCAATGTAGGATTGGTTTTACCATCTGTGTTGGGGTACCCATTATGTGGCAATTCACTGGGTCTTTGGATCAGGAACTGAGTGCTTTTGAATGAGGGCACCCCCAGCTCAGGAACCCGCCAGCAAACCTGATATGGTTTGTTGATCGGGGGGGCTCCCTGCTTGCCACATTCCCTGCCCACCACTTGCTGAATATCTTGGCACTTAGCAGCGTCTGAAACCATATCTGATTTGCATGAGCTGTTGGTAGGCCCTGCTGAGAGGATTAGTACCTGATAAAATGCAGTAAGCACTACCCACTGTGTTAATGTCACAACGCATTGCTCACAGTAAAGTAGGAGCTTATAGGGGACAGACTTGAGGTTAGTATGCTTCTAACACCCTCTGCAGTAATGTGGATCACAGGCAATGAACTGAGATAACAAGGTGTCGAGCTGAATGAACAGAGCAGGCCAAGTAGCATCAGAGGAGCAGGAAGGCTGACGTTTCCGGCCTATACCCTTCTTCAGAAATGACGTTTCAGGCCTAGACCCTTCTTCAGATTTCTGAGGAAGGGTCTAGGCCCGAAATGTCAGCTTTCCTGCTCCTCTGATGCTGCTTGGTGTGCTGTGTTCATCCAGCTCCACACCTTGTTATCTAACATCCTTATAACCCTTGCTGATTAAAAATCTGTTCATCTCAGCCTTGAATATACTTAATGATGCAGCCTGTACATGTAAAAAAAAATCCAGTTTCGGTACCCTCAGACAGGAAAAAAAAATTCTCGTTTTTGTTTTAAATGAGTGACCCTTTAGTCTGAGCTGGTCAGAGACTCTCCAAATGGGAAATGACCTGTGAGAATCAAGTTAGACAACCATACAGCAGTACAGGATAACAGATAATTTCGCTGCTGTTATTGCACTCCGAGTCATTAAACTCTGCTGAGAAAGCAAAGGGACAAAAGAAAACTTTAGATTTCACCTGAGGGTCACCGGACCTGAAACGTTAACTCTGTTTTCTCCTTCGCAGATGCTGCCAGACCTGCTGAGCTTTTCCAGCAACTTTGTTTTTGTTCCTGATTTAAAGCATCTGCAATTCTTTCGGTTTTTATTTAGATTTCACCCACTTGATCAGCAAAGCCTAGTGAGTTCTCTATAACCTTAATGGAGCTAATCTCTCCCTAATCAGACCCACTACAACCCAATAGCCACAACTTCAACATCCATTAAGGTTGGCATCAGACTGGAACATTCTGCTGTGGTCCCTCTCTGATCTCACACTTACCAAGAAACTTCAAAAAAAAAGAGGACAGAGTTTTGGCATTCATCAAATCGGGCAAAACTGACAACGGCAGCGTCTGAATTCCTCAAGAACTTAAGACAACATATTCACAATATGATAATGAAACAAAGAACTATGGATGCTGGAAATCTGAAACATTAAAAAAAACTTTACTCAATAAGACTCTTTTTGCTGGACCAGAAAGATGGCTATCCTCATCCACACCACACCACTTCAGGCCTGTAGGAGCCCCCACACACACCAGGCCTGATTCCATTTCCTCCCCCCTCCAAGATCCCACCAATCAGGATACTTCTTCCTGAGGCAGATGTAGCAATCCAGGAGATTTCTGAACTCTGTACACCGAAGTCAGGAGTGAAAGCCCAGGAGTTAATGTTTCAGACCATGACCCTTCATAAGTATAAACTGTCCTAAGTTTTCCAAGTTTTGTTTGTATTGTCATTTCAAACCTCAGTCTAGTGAACCTGCACTGTACCTGCCAAGTTGCCTGTATACCTGCCGATGCCAGTATACGGATAGTCCTACTAGAGATGTGGTAGTGCTAGACTTAATCCAAAGGAATGATGCTGGTCAAGTGGTTGAAGTGTCAGTGGGCAAACATTTTGGGTACAGTGACCATAACTAAAAGTCAGTATGGAAAGGGATAAGGATAGTGCAGAAGTTAAGTAAATTTGTGGAAGGCCAATTGCAATATCATTAGACAGGATCTGACTAACATAGACTGGGAACAACAATTAGCAACTGGGTTTACATTTTGAAAGTGGGAGCCTTTTGAAAGCAGTATAGCGAGAATCCAGGGCCAGCATGTTTCTCTAAGAGGAAAGGGCAAGTGCAGGAAGCATAGGCATCTCTGGATATAAAGGGATGTTGAGAGTTTGATAAAGAAAAATAAGGAAGCATAATGGTAGATGGAATTTAATTTAGATCAATGTGCGTTGCTGCATTTTGGAAAGGCAAATCAGAGGACTTGTACACTTAATGGTAAAGTCCTGGGAAGTGTTGCTGAACAAAGAAACCTTGGAATACAGGCTCATAGTTCTTTGAAAGTAGAGTCACAGGTAGGCAGGATAGTGAAGAAGATGTTTGATATGCTTGCCTTTATTGGTCAGTGCATTGGGTATAGGAGTTGGGAGGTCATACTGAGGCTGTACTGGACATTGGTTAGGCCACTTTTGGAATGCTGTGTTCATTTTCAGTCTCTAAGCTATAGGAAGGATGTTGTGAAACTTGAAAGGTTTCAGAAAAGATTCACAAGGATGTTGCCAGGGGTGGAGTGTTTGAGCTGTTGAGAGAAGGTAGATAGGCTGAAACTACTTTTCCTGGAGAGTTGGAGGCTGAGGGGTTACCTTACAGAAGTTTATAAAATTATGAAGGGCATAGATAAGGTGAATAGCCAAGGTCTTTTGCCCAGGGTGAGGGAGTCCAAAACTAGGGGGCATAGGTTCAAGCTGAGAGGGGAAAGATTGAAAAGGGACCTAAGGGCAACCTTTCCTCACAGAGGATGGTGTGTGTATGGAATGAGCTGCCAGAGGATCAGGTGGAGGCACTTACAAAATTTAAAATGCATCTGGATGGGTATATGAATAGGATGGGTTTAGAGTGATATGGGCCAAAAGCTGGCAAATGGGACTAAATTAATTTAGGATATTGGGTCGGCATGGACGAGTTAGACCAAAGGGTCTGTTTCCATGGTATACAGCTCCATGACTCTCTATGTTAGGTTCAGACCATTAAAAACAGTGGGGGTCTTTGAGAAGTATAAAGAATGTAGACGCTGCTTAAAAAAATAAATTAGGAAGGAAAAGAGAGGCTATGAAACATGTTTGGCAGACAGATTAAGAAAAATCCCAAGGCATTTTATAAATGTATTAAGGGTTTACCCTTAATATATAAATAATTATTGTTAATAATTATTAATATAAATATTAATGTATAAATCCCCAGGCTTGATGAGAATAATCCCAGGCTGTTATGGGAGGCAAGAGAGGGGTTCTGGCAGAGATGTTTAATATTTCCCTGGCCACAGGTGAAGTTCTAGGTCACTAAAGGATAGCTAATCTGGCTCCTTTGTTCAGGATGGGCAGCAGGGATAGGCCAGGCCAGTTCAGACCAGTTAGTCTGACATTAGCCGAGGGAGGTGATGGCCTAGTGGAATTAATGCTGGACTGTTAATCCAGAAACCCAAGTAATGTTCTGGGATCCAGGTTTAAATCCTGCCACGGATGGTGGAATTTGAATTCAGTAAAAATCCTGTAAAAATTAAGATTCTAATAATGGCCATGAATCCATTGTCAATTTTTGAAAAAGGCCATCTGGTTCATTAATATCCTTGAGGGAAGGAAACTGCCATCCTTACCTGGTCTGGAGTCTACATGTGACTCCAGACCCAAAGCAATGTGATTGACTCTTAACTGCCTCTGGGCAATAAATGCTGGCCTAGCCAGTGAAGCCCACATCCCGTGAATAAATTTAAAAAAATTGGTGGGCAAACTATTGGAAAAGATTACACTTGGAAAGGCAGATATTAATCTGGGATAGTCAGCACGGATTTGTTGGAGGGAGATCTTGTCTGATTAATTTGAGTTTTTTGAAAAGGTGACTAAATTCATTGACAAGGGTAGTGCGGTTGATGCAGTTTACATGGACTTCAGTAACGCCTTTGACAAGGTCCTGCATGGAAGGCTGGTCCAAAGGGTAAGAGTCCATGGGTTCCAAGGCACATTAGCAAACTGAATCCAAAATTGTCTTACAAGTAGGAGGCAAAGGGTGATAGTGGAGCGTTATTTTTGTGATTGGAAACCTGTGACCAATGGTGTATCGCAGGGATTTTTGCTAGGACCCTTGTTTGTTACGTACATTAATGACTTGGAAGTGAATGTAGAAGGTATAATTAGAAAGTTTGCAGATGACTCAAAAATTGGTGGTGTTGTTGGTAATGAGGATGGTTTTAGGCTATAGTCTGATATCAATGAGGTGGTAAGTGAGGCTGAGCAAAGGCAGATGGAATTTGTTCCTGATGAATGTGAGGGTATGCATTTTTGGGAGGTCTAATAGGGGAAGGATATGCACAATGAATCCCAAGGTCCCTAGGGAGTATTAAGGAACAAAGGGTCCTTGATGTACAAGACCATAGCTCCCTAAAGGTGTCAGCACAGGTAAACAGGGTGTTGGAGGAGGCACATGGGATGCTTACCTTATTAGCTTGGATGTAGAATATAGGTGCAGGGAAGTCTTGTTGCAATTTTATAGAGCATTGATTAGGCCAGAGATGGAATGCTGTGTGCAGTTCTGGTCGCCATATACTCGGAAGGACACAATTACACTGTGGAGGGTGCAGAGGAGATTCACCAGGATGTTGTCTGTGATGGAATGTCTTAGTTATAAGGAGAGACTGGATAGGTTGGGTTTGTTTTCTGTGGAGCAGAGGAGACTGAGGGGGGATCTGATTGAGTTTAACAAAATTATGAGGCCCGGACAGGGTAGATGGTGAGAATCTTTCCTCCATGGCACATGTGTCTAAGACCGGAGGGCATAACTTTAAGGTGAGACTAAGTGGTTTTGAGAAGATCTGAGGAAAGATTCTTTCAGCCAGATGGTGGTGGAAATGTGAAATGTGCTTCCTGAGAGGCAGGTATTATTACCACATTCACGAAACACCTGAACTTAAAATACCAGGGTATAGTAGTCTGTAGAACAAATGCAACTCAATGGCATTAGTGTAGTTTGTTGTTTGTTGGGCCAAAGGGCCTGCTTCTATGCTGTATGACTCTATGAATCCATATCCTGGCTACTGAATAATGTAATCAACAACACACTTTTTAAGAGCTCATTCAACAATAGAACTGACAATGTACCCTCATTGAACAGAAGTAATGTCACCCAAGGTCATCCAATTGGACCGTGGCTTACTAATGGGTGGGATAGCAAGAATGTAACTTTGCATCCAACTGCACTGTGCCTGTCCTGGGAGTGCTTGCTACTACTGTTGAGTAATGACAGTGGAAGATGGGAAAAGGAAGGGATGTAAGTTCCCACTGTTTATTTGATGTACATGAAATTCATCAAGTGAAAGAGCCCAGTTGTCAGCACTTCAGAAGTGTAAGGGCGTTGGCTTCAATTTCCTGTAATTTGACGCAATTCATTCAACTCAACAAGGACCATCCCGCAGACATCGCAGCCAGTAAACCAAATCTGCTTGGTGAATTGACATTCTAGAAAGTAATCTGATCAGAATACTGTGTGCTGAATTTAAGTTTAAAATGTCAGTGGTCAAATTTATTGGTGTGAAATTGTAACAGGAACAAACATTCAAATGAATGCTTTAAAATGTGAATGGAGATGTAAAGCCAGTGGAGTGAAGGATTGAAACCTTGTGTCAGTTCAAATAAAACAAATTGCCTCTAGGGCAGAAAACAGAGTCATAGCTTTGCAGACTAGCGAAGTAGATAATAATGCTCTGCAATTTGTGCTAGGAATATAGCTTGTTCGAAATATAGATGAGTTCAAAATATAAATGAGTTGGAAATTGGAATACAGAGTGAAATGATGCAGTTTGGTAATGATGCCAAATTTGAAGGTGTTTCTTACAATGAGGGTGATACCAGTGAACTGTAACAGAACAGGTTAGTGGAATTGATAGCCAAGTGATAATGAAATTTTATACAGAAAAGTGTGAAAAGTGATGCACGTTGATAGAAGACTTATTGGGCGAGGGAATGGTGAGGAAGGACATACAGGGGAGGTGGAGGGAGGATGAGATCATGTGTGTAGATCTTTAAAAGTTGTAGAATGTATTAAGAGAGTTGTTAGCCAAGCAAATGGGATCATAGGTTTCATTGATTTATTGAGTTGGTGAATTATATTGAATCTTTTTAGGGCTGTGATTAGGCTGCAGCTGGAACGTTGAATTCAGTGCTGGGAATATGTGAGAAACCTTGAGAGCATGCAGAGGAGAATGCTTCCAGAATTTTACCAACAAGCTTAGATTGGTAGAGCTGGAGTTGTTCTTCTTGAGGAAAGGACATTGAAAGGAAGTATGACAGAAGTGTAGAAGATTTTGATAGATTAAGAGCAGGTGGACAAATCAAAACTACTCCCTTTGGCTGATCATGCAAAAATGAGGGGACATGTTTAATATTTTGGTCAAAAGTTGCAGGGACAATGTGAGGAAGAACTTTTTCACCCATTGTATGGTAATGACTTGCATATTGCTGCCTATGAAGGTGGGGAAGCATAGATGATAAATGCTTTCGAAATGAATTTAGATTTGTGCTTGGGAAAGTAAAAGTTGCAGAGCTGTGGAGATAGAATTAGGATATGGGTTGATTGTTCTTCAGAGAGCTGACTTGTACTTGATTATCTGAATGATCTTCTTTTGTGCTGTAATGACTTTTTGACTCTGGGCAAAATTTAAATCTGTTCCTCAAGACGTGTCCAGAGGTATGGGGAGCATTTACTTTGGTTAGAGAGTAGAAGTTGGGGACCCTATTACCAAGTGGCCTATGTCTTGATTAAGCCAGTGGGTGGCTTTCCTGCCTCTGCCTTTCATTTCAGTAAATATTTGGCTCTTTAAGTCTCACACCTTACACACCCTCACCTCCATCCACTATCCATGCCAACCCATCCCTATTTCCACTTTCAGCACTATGCCAATTTAGTAACAACATACTCCCATCCACCACTTTTAGCCCTATGTCAGTTTAGTACCAACAAGTGTTAACCCATGCTGCTATACACCACCGTTTGCACTTAGACCCATGCCAACTCACCCAGTGTCCACACTGGACAGACCTTGGAAGGCATGCAAAGATGAATAAAATGTTGTTTTAAATATCTAATACAGAGTTCACTATATAAAGAAAACTCACCTTCAATAAAATTAAATGTTCTTAAACTTCCTTAAACATTAAATCCATTATAAAATAAAAAAATTACTTCAGACCGAAGACAACTTATCCTTTAATAGCATCTTTAAGCTGTCAATCAATCTGTGAACTTACAGCCCCTCTCCCTCACTGTGATAACCATTAATTGAAGAAAACAGTCAAGCCGTAATAAAGTTATAACTATAGCAGTTGGATTATTTCAACAAACTGCGATTAAATCTGCTCACGCAGACTTTTTTTAACTCACTGATTTAGGTGCGCTACTTCTTCTCAACTGTTAAAGGGCAGGCCTTTCAAATAACTTCACAATTTTGATTGTTCTATTTACCTTAAGCACACTTCATGATGATTTACATCCCTTCTAAAAATCTGTAATTCCCATTCTTCAAGATAAGGTCCTTGCATGAGTAAAAATAGGGTCTATTTGAACTGTAGAATCACTACAATGTGGAACCAGACCATTTGGCCCAACAAGTCCAGATTGACCCTCCAAAAAGACATCCCACCCAGAACCATCCCCCTAGCCTTTCCCTGTAACCCTACATTTCCCATGTCTAACGCACCTAGCCTATACATCGCTGAACACTATGGGCAACTTAGCACGGCCAATCCACCTAACTTCCACATCTTTGGACTATGGGAGGAAACCCACACAGACACAGGGAGAACATGCAAACTCCACACAGACAGTTGCCCAAGGGTGGAATTGAATCTGCATCCTTGGTGCTGTGAGGCAGCAGTGCTAACCACTGAGCCACAGTGCTGCCCTTAGCACTGAGTACAAATGGCCCTGCTGAGTTTAAGTTTCCCACACCTGGGAATCACATCACATCCCGTTTATCCTACTGGCATAAATGGGGTGGATGTTCCTGATCTCACCATTTTTAAAATTCATGCAATCTTTACAAATCCAAAGAATCACTCATAACTCTGTTTTGCAACTCTCTGTAACTCTCTTGCATTTCTCAGATGTTATCTGACCTGTGGAATGTTTGTATTATTTTCTGTATTAGTTCCAGGTTTTATTGAATTGAGGCAGATAAATAGGTTTTCTGAAAAAAATTGCTTACTGTTTAAAATTCAAAGAAATGAGACAGTGTAGACAGAATAGGATTTACAACTGTAATTATGGAGTGTAGGCCATCGAACAAGGGGCCAGGTTGTATAAGATTAAGTAAGAGTTTTAAGCAGAGAACAGGAGATTTTGTTATCAGCAGATACGTTGTAAAGAGCTAATAGTTAGTGATTGAAGCAGAGACCATGTCAACATTTCAAAGTTAGTTCAGAAGATGGCTGAAGGAATCAGCTTTTCTGTCTGTGAAACTTGAAGCAGTCCACACATTCATTTTATCCATTAGCTCCCTGTGTCAGCCTATTGCATGTTGCTGCTAATATTAGAAGAATGATTAGCTCTGCAAAGTCCAACAGATGGTGCATCATGCCGAGCTTAAATGTCACAGCAATTTGCCGAGGGAGTGTCCTGCTTCATAACTTGTGAGAGTACGAGAAATGCTAGTTTTCCGTTAATTGCAGGGTAAATCTGAAGGTACAATTCACCTCCATTACTTCTTACATTCCTTGACTTTGGTTTCACTCTTTCATTTCATATTGAGAACCTTCACCATGCTTGGAATTTAGCAAATTATATAGATTCCTTGCGGTATCTCTGATTTTATCAAAAAGGTCTCTCACTTACTGGTGTATAGCTGTTGAGTAATTAGTGCCTTTCTGGATGTGGTGCAAGTGGCTGTTCCTTGTGTGTGAGGGCAGACTGTGAGCATCAGTGGCAGGGGATTGTTTTACTTGGTAAATTGGGGTGGGGGAGTGTATGACATCTGATCTCCATTCTGTTCATACCCAGTATCAGCACGTACAGGACTAGGACTGAAGCCAATAAAGGGAAGCACTTGCCCAGAGGCATCAGCAGGTTCTCCAACAGAAGTTAGTACAATCATAGAATTATACAGCACAAAAGAAGACCATTTGGTCCATTGTACCTGTGCTGGTTTTCTAAAGAAGAGGTCTAATCGTCCCGTTTCATTTTTAAATTTTATATGCACTTCTGATTTGAAAGCTACAATTAAACTTGCCTTCACACCCCCTCAAGTTTTGCACTCCAGATCACGACAACTTGCTGAGTGAAAAAGAATTCCTCACCTCTGCAAGGTTCTCTTGCCAAATATGTCAAATCTGCATACTCAAATTACTTGATCTTTCTGTCAGTGAAAAGATTATCCCTGTCAAATGTCTCATAACTTTGAGCAGCTTTTTAAATCTTCCTTTCCAGAAAAACTATTTGAACTTCTTTCGTCTCTCCATATAACTGAAATCCCTCATCACTGTTACAATGAGATAATGATCAGGTATTGGAATCTTGGGGTGATCTGTCTTCCCTGATGTTATTCTTACTGAGATCAACTGAAAAAACCATAGCTTGGCATCAAAATTGAGGCCTTTCTTGTCTATTTAGAAAACTCAAGTTATGTTCAGGATTCAATCCATGCTGCTTCTTCAATAAAACAAATGAACTTTAAAGAAAGAGATAACAAGGTGTAGAGCTGGATGAACACAGCAGGCCAAGCAGCATCAGAGGAGCAGGAAAGCTGAGAACTAGCAGAAAATATGAGTTCAAACTAGTGCAGGACAGAGCTTTAGAGGACATTTAGTCAAGTTGGCTAGTGGAAGGGAGGGATGGAGCAGAGGATTGTTTGAATCTTGGTGACAAATTGATTCATAAGGTCCTCGCATTTATAGTTGGAGCTGAGGATGGAGGGGACAGGGGTTTAGGTTTAAGAAGGACAGTTTTGCAGTAATCAAACAAAGCTAGATTGAGCCTGGAATAAAAGTCACTTTTTGCAGATGAGATCAGGACCTGATACTGCTTTACATAGATCTGGCATGGAAAGTCTAAACCAGTTGTGAGCGTATCCTTCCACATGTTTGTCATTTGGACTTAAGGTACCAGAAATAACAGTCAGGGTGGAAGAAAAGCAATGGTTTTACTTGCTATCAAGGCACCAAGGTGGAGGTGAGGGTATAATTCAGCGAAAAGTAGCTTCTTTGACAGCACTTGCAAAAACAGTTTTTGTCACTTGGAAGGACAATGGTCGCAGGTGCATGGGAATACAATTGCCCCCTTGATCTCTTCGAACTGATCTGACTTGAAAAGGTATTGCTGCTCAATTGCTGCCACTGGGTCAACGTTCTACAAGTCATTACTATTAGTCCTGAGGGAGTATCTTCATTTCAGGGACTGCAGTGATTCAAGACAGTGGTATACCACCACTGCCTCAAGAGTAATCAGAGATGGACATTAAATTCTGACCTTTGGTAATGTTCACAACTCACAAACAAATAAATCTTAAGTGATGTGCCACTGCTGATTCTAATTATGTTGCTACATGCTACACTGATGTCTACAAGGAAGGAAAAAAACTTCCCTTACAGGATTGTGAATGAGAACTTAAAAGCCACTCATTCTTGGAGACTGATCAGAGACACTGTATTTTATGACAATATTCCTTCAGTATCCTTTTCAGCATTCATGCACTGGGGGGTTGTGCAAACTGTGCAAGCACATTGCTCAGATCTGTGTGTTCTTCCCCTTGACCTCCAGTGAATAGGTGGTATGTTCTCATCTATTGGCTCTCTGCCATCATCATTGTGTTGTGAATTTCCCACCCTCCCACCGGATGAAAGATTTACAGCTGCTAAGTGTGGAAGCAAATGACTTTTGGAGCTGCAAACAGAAGGCAGAAAAATGTTCCAGGGACTTGCATGTTACTTGATCCTGAGTATCCTGTTCCTTCTCTTCCATCACTTGTCTTTGTTATTGTGCTGAGCTTGAATGAACGAATTGTATAAGCTCAGAATGGGTGAACATGAACCCCTTGAGATTAAGTGATAAGAGAATGGTGTTGAAGATTATAGGCTGTGTGGTTCTTCACCAGATCCACCAACCATAAAAGTGTTCAGTTGCTAGCCTGGTGCTGCCGCCAATCTCACTGTCTCCCTCTGCAATAACAGATTGCTTTCTAGTGATGTTGTCTCTGTAATGAAGTGTCTCAGGTTGACAATGCTACCTCAACAAAGTAAAGTATAATTTGGCACCCCTTAAAGATTGATGCTGTAGGTGAGCACATCGTTCGCTTATCTCACCCCAACATCAGGGGAGGGTCTTGATTTAGCCCTTTTGATTAGAATGTGGGTCAGTGTGTGGGCCTGTGACTGAGGGACTGGAATTTTTCAGATTAAAACTGGGATATCTTTACTCTATCCAGAAACCCTACCATAATACCAGACATTATCAAAGGACTAAATTTGTTTGAACTCCAAGTTGGAACTTTGGAAGAAAAGATTATTGTTATCTCATTCTTTGCATCCCATCCTGGTAGTCAAGTTATACAATGATGGAGTTGTTAAATAATTGGATTAATCAATCTCTATAGTTAGTCTTCAACATAGCCAGATATAATGTGAGAAAGTCCCCAGTGGTGAAAAACCTTGGAAACCACAGGGATAAAGTCACATGTTCCTCCCAAACATACTTCAGTTTCTATGTCATATCTCAAATTACTCTGATGCTTAAGCCCTAATTTTGGGTTTGGACTGACTGGACACTGATGATTTATATCTCTAACCAGGTGATTGCTGGTTCCTGGCTGCCATTGCATGTCTCACTCTTAATGAGAAGCTCCTGTACCGGGTTATCCCTCGTGATCAATATTTTACAGAGAACTATGCTGGAATCTTCCACTTTCAGGTACTATTGTTTACATTAGTAATATCAATTAAAGAAACAAACAAGTTATTGTTAGATTCAGTGGAGCAGCATGTTACAGCATTGGCAGGCTCTGCCTCTGTCTACAATTGCCAAGGACAACATTCACCCCTCTCTCCTGGAGTCTGTGTGCCACAGGAAGTCCACTGGGATGGCATTCTCTGACCATTATTAGTGACATCCCTGATCTATGACAATCACATGATGTGCCCAGGTGTGGTGGGCAGACACATCTCTCAAAGTGAAGCAAACAGACTGGGAGTACACACACATCCCTACCTGGCAAAAGTGAACACACAGACAAATCACCCGAGGCAGGCACATCCTCTAGACAGACAGAGAATTAACAGACATATCATTTCCAGAAAGATAGGGAGTACACAGGCACATCTAATAGACAGACAGAGATTACGTAGATGCATCTCAAAGAAAAACAAGGAACACCAGACGCATTATCCAGGTAGTCAGGGAACATACATCCCTGTTTCTTCCCTTCCAATCCAAATAGACAGTGACAAGCTGGATGTTTCTCCCCTAGACAGATTATATTCCTTGGAGAAGGATGAGGCATCCATGAATATTTTGAGAGTGTTGAGTACTTAAGGTAGGTGTATAGTTGTCTGGTCTGTTATTCTCTAATTGTTGATGTGGAAGTGACTAGGTGCGACATATTGGGAAATATCTGAAACTCTTGCTACTAAAAAGCTGTTGATGTTGGGTTGATTGAACATTTCAGAACTGAGAATGGTCATATGGAATCAAGGTGGATAGTTGGACATTAGATTTGCCATGATCAAGTTAAATTGCAGAACAAACTCAATAGTGCAGAATGACCTCACACTAACTCTAAGTCACCCTGAATATCACTATAGTGTGCGTAGAACTAAAATTAAAGTCTGCCAGTATTCGGAGCTGCTGCCAGCACTTGAAAGGGCAACGTCTGTGTCGGTGGGCAAATCATTTCTATTACATTGCTGGAAGAGGAATGTCCTGTCATTGAAGTCAGATACTGATGACATTCTGCATGGTGCAGTTCTAACTGGTCACACTCCTCCCTCCCTCTTACATACCTCCCCCTTACACCCTGCTACACCTTACCTGTCAGATTCCTGGCCCTACTATGTGGTTACGGCTTTGTAGAAAATTTAAGGCTGGATCTTCTAAAGTTTCAGTTGACACCTGAAGTTTGAAAAAAATTCAATTCTGTGTATTCTATAGTTAAAAGGCTTGGTTAAACATCCCAAAATCTTCAGATAACTGCAGGAAAATTGCTAGTGTGCTGGATGTGTTTCAATGATCTGCAGCTCACATCTGATAAAACCCAGACTGCTGCAGTAAGGACATTCTCATGCATTCAGCTTCCTGGGTTGGTTTTTATTTTGCTGCCCAAGTGTAAAATTAGCACTGCATCTTTGTCAAGACTGTCAGATGACCATTTTTTAGAAGATGGGAAACTGGAGTCACTTCCTCACTTATTAGCCATGAATTGGAAATGAAAATGGAGTGACAAAATTGAGCACTTGACAAAGTCTGGTGGAAAGGAGAAGCTTTTGGCCACTCAATGGACAAAACTTGCTTTTGAATGAATAACTACAAGGTACTTGTGGAACTGCACCCATCTGACAGTTGCAGAGGGCAAGGGAAACAGCTTAATTGTCTGTGCCATTTTTTGAGTTCCACATTAACCTCCTACCATTCCTCCTCATTTCCCCATTCAACATATC
Organism: Ginglymostoma cirratum; assembly: GCA_024137785.1. Taxonomy (NCBI): domain Eukaryota; kingdom Metazoa; phylum Chordata; class Chondrichthyes; order Orectolobiformes; family Ginglymostomatidae; genus Ginglymostoma; species Ginglymostoma cirratum. Next base: position 5,230,746 of record JAHRHZ010000133.1, read on the forward strand.
TCACTGTTCCTTTCTCCCTCAGATGTTTACCTAGATTGCCTGAATTTCCTAGTGACTGTTTTGTACTTAAATCCATTGTAACATGGTCTCAAAGTGGTGCTAGTGTTTTGAGTGGATTAGATGCCATGTCATATTTAATGAGGATTAAAAATACTTTATCATCTGGTGAAATTAGTAAATTTCCCTCTTCCCCGTTTCACTGTTTATTGCAGTTCTGGCGTTTCGGTGACTGGGTGGATGTCATTGTTGATGACCGAATTCCCACGTTCAACAACCAGTTGGTTTTTACCAAATCTGCTGAGCGAAATGAGTTTTGGAGTGCTCTATTGGAGAAGGCTTACGCCAAGTGAGTCATTGAGGTGAACTGTACTCTCATTCTCAGTCACAGTGAGTCACAATATCTGATATTGGTATTGCTGGTTAAAGCTTCCTGATTGAGAGAAATTCACAACTTCATTGTTCAACTGTCTCAGAGTTATCACAGTTGTTCAAGAATTTCCAGGAACATTGCTGGTTTTCACCTGAGTTCTCCATGATGTTGACTTTCAGATGAAATGACTGTCCCCAGTACCCTTGTACTGACTTAACAAGAAAACAGCCTGTGCTCAGATTAAAATTTAATACCTCCCGAACTCTCTGGCCTCAGATGGACGACTTGGTAGGTTTCTGTAGGGTGAGGGTTTTTCTTGGAACCCTATCTCAGCAAGGAATCAGTGTTATAAAGAGCAAAGGTCACATAATTGGGAATTAGCTTGTCAAGAAATATTAGGCTGTGCTTTGACTCTTATTCTATCCTGTCACCCAGGTTGCATGGATCATATGAAGCACTGAAAGGTGGCAATACCACAGAAGCCATGGAAGATTTTACTGGTGGTGTTACTGAATTCTTTGAGATAAAGGAAGCCCCCAAGGATCTGTTCAAGATCCTGAAGAAGGCAACAGAGAGGGGCTCCCTTATGGGCTGTTCGATTGATGTAAGTGCGCTGGTATGCCAGCTCTTGCTGCTGCTCTTTTCTTCAATGATTCTGTCATTACATGTACACACCAAATGGTCATTCCATTACTTACTTGGACCACAGAGTGTCCAAAACAGACTGGTTAAGAGGTGTTTTATTACAGTATATCCGTTATTTATTGATACGATCCATCGGCTGGTGCACTTCAATGAGAGATATCAGAAACAATAAGCGAACAGATAGTGTCAGAAATAATAGGAAATGCAGATGCTGGAGAATCCGAGATAACAAGGTGTAGAGCTGGATGAACACAGCAGGCCAAGCAGCATCATAGGAGTAGGAAGGCTGACGTTTCGGGCCTAGACCCTTCTTCAGATTTTTTCTGATGAAGGGTCTAGGCCTGAAACGTCAGCCTTCCTGCTCCTATGATGCTGCTTGGCCTGCTGTATAGCGAACAGATAGTGCATTGGTTAGTTACAGGAGCAGTTTCCATGAATGTGAGACAATACTCCCCACTCTCTCCCCATGTGATAGCAGACCCCACGCTCCCATATGATATCAGACTCTCCTCCTCCCTTCCCCATGTGATATCAGATCCTCCTTCCCCCCCCCTTTGATACAAGACCCTCCACATATGTGATATAACATTCCTGCCTCCCCCATGTAATATTACATTCCCTCCTCTCCGTGTGATATCAAACGCTCCCTCTATATGATACCTCAGACATGATATGATGTCCCTCCCTATGTCTTACTATGATTTGTAATTTGAGTTAAATTGTGTTTGAGTACCCAAATGTGAGTAAAACCTCATGTATTACCATTGATGACGTGTTGCTGAATACATAGTGATATTATCTGGCATTTTTTGATGCAACATTTTAGCACAGGAGTTTACTTGGTTATGACTAGGCCATTGTCTTCTGATAAGGTTGAAAATAGAGATGTGAAATGAAGTTGGAAGTTTCTTTGATCCTTGACTGTACTATTTATTCAGACCAATATGAGGCAAGTTTTGGAAACAGTGAATTATGTGTTGGGCATTCAACATGCACGAGCTCTGTGGGCCAGCAAACAATTCAGTGGTACGAATATTGTGCACAGTTACTTTAACACAGTTGAGGTGCCCAATCTCCCAGTGCTGGAAGTCAGGTTGAAAGACATTGCCATCTATCTACAACACTCATTCAATTCCTGCTGATATCTATTCAAGTTGAAGGCTGTCACATATGTCCTTCCAGGCAAGACTTGGATGAGAATATAGAAGACATGGTTAGTAAGTTTGCGGATTGTGCCAAAATTGGTGGGATAGTAGATCGTGAGGACGGTTTTCTAAGATTACAAAGGGATCTTGAACAAATGGGGCAGATGGAGTTCAATCTGGATAAATGGAGGTATTGCTTTTTGGTACAACAAACAAGGGTAGAGCTTATACGATTAATGGTAGGGCCATGGCTTGTGTTATGGAACAGAGAGACCTAGGGGTTGAAGTACATAATTCTTTAAAATTTGCATCACATATAGAAAGGGTGGTTAACAAGGCATTTAGCACACTTGCATTCCTTGCTCAGTCCTTTGAGTATAGGAGTTGGGAGGTCATGATGGGATTGTACAGTACATTGGTGAGGTTTCTTCTGGAGTACTGTGTCCAGTTCTGGTTGCCTAGTTATAGGAAGGATATTATTAAGCTGAAGAGTGTTCAGAAGAGATTTACCAGGATATTGCTGGGTATGGAAGGTTTGAGATATAAGGAAAAGCTGGATAGGCTGGGACTTTTTCAGTGGAGCATAGGAGGTTTAGAGGCGACCTGACAGAAGTCTGTAAAATCATGAGGGGTATAAATAGAGTTAATGGTAGTTGTCTTTTCTCTAGGATGGTGGATTTCAAGACTAGAGGCACATGTTTAAGATAAGAGGAGAAAGATTTGAAAAAGACATGAGGGGCAAATTCTTTACACAGAGGATGGTTCACATGTGGAATGAATTTCCTGAGGAAGTGGTGGATGTAGGCACAATTACAATATTTAAAAGACATTTGGATATGTGCATAAATAGGAAAGGTTTGGAGGGATGTGGGCCAGAAGCAGGCAAGTGGGACTAGTTTAGTTTGGGACTAAGTGCAGTGTGGACTGATTGGATCAAAGGGTATGTTTGCGTGCTGTATGACTCTATGTAACAGGCATTTGGAATTTGTGCTGAAGAGGAAGCCACAGTTAAACAAATCCTGATGTCCCTCTCCTATGCCTCCATCCAGTGCCATGCCCTGATTTCCCTGCCTGTTCCCCAATACCCAAGAAACACTTGTTGCGTGGGCTGCTGGTATCTCTTAACCAGCTTCCGGTGCTCCTGATAAATACAGGGCTACAGCAGCATAAAATAGTCGTAACCAGTTACTCTCACCAGGGTTAGCACAGGGTAGTAGAAATTCCTAAATGTATCCACCTGTAAAGCAAGTATGCCTGATTGTCTAACCTTTTCTATATTTCTCCACCTTCATTTTTTTGCAAGTTTCACTTGTACTCCGTCTAACCCCTGTCTCATTATTCCTTTTTCTCTCCCCCTCTGGCCTTCTTTTCGAATATCCTAATCGCACTCGTGCCCTCTCTTGTCTCTTTCTCTTTTTCTCATTCTCTTTTGCTACCTTAACAGGTTGTACTTAGTCTTATTTTTATATTATCTCCCAATCTTTCATGACTGCTGATGTTATCTCTATCTCATACCATTTTGCTTAATCCTATTGTCTTCCTCACCACTGCTATCTTTCTCACTCTCACTTGTGCTATATCTTGAAACATACCAATAGGCTATTCAGCCTTTCAAACCTGCTCTGCCATTTGATAACATCATATCTAATTGAACACTTCAATGCCATTTTACCCACCCTTTCCCAACAAGCCTGTACATTACTGGTAATCAGCAGCATGATGGTTCAATGGTTGGCTCTGCTGCCTCACAGTGCCAGGGACCTGGGTTCAATTCCACCCTTGGGCGACTGTCTGTGGAATTTGCACATTCTCCCCGTGTTTGCGTGAGCTTCCGCCGAGAGCTCTGGTTTCCTCCCAAGGACGTGCAGGTTAGATGTCTGTGCTAAATTGCTCATAGTTTCCAGGGCTACATGGGTTAGGTGGATTAGCCATGGAAATGCAGGGTTATAGGGATAGGTGTGGGTGTAAGTGAGATGCTCTTTGGAGGGTTGGTGTGGATTTGTGGGCCAAATGGCCTGCTTCCACACTTGAGGGATTCTATGATTTCTATGAAATCTATCAATCATTACTTTAGACATACTCAAAAACAGATCTTCCACAGCCCTCTGTGGTGGAGAATTCAAAAAGTTCCCACCCTTCTGTGTAAAACAATTTCTCCTCATCTTCAATCTAAGTGGCCTCGCCCTTTTTAAATTATGCCTGCTGACCCCCTTTAGCTTTCTCAGACAGGGGGCACATCTCATCTGCATCTACCTTAACTATCTTTAAGTATTTTGTAAGATTCAATGAAATCACATTTTATTCTTCAAAACTTTAGAGAATGTAGGCCCAATCTTTCTTCAGGGTACTGCCCTGACATCCTGGAAACAAGCCTGGTGAACTTTCATTGCACTCCTTCTACGGTAATAATATCTTTCCTGACATAAGGAGACCAAAACTGCATACAGTACTCCAGGTGTGGTCTAACTAAGCATCTGTACAATTGAAGCAAGCCATCCTGCTCAATACTCAATACTTGCAATAAAAAGTAACATTCCATTAGCCTTCCTAATAACTTGCTGCATCTGCATGTTAGCCTTCAGTGACAGCAAGAATACCATTGTACACCTACACATTCCAATCTCTTACCATTTAAGAAATGCTCTGCATATCTGTTTCTCCTACCAAATGAATATCCTCATTTATTCACAGTAATTTCCATTAGCCATGTTCTTACGCATTGGCCAAGCATGTCCAAATCCTTCTGAAGCTATTTTCCATCTTTCTCGAAGCACACAGTTGCAATGAACTTATCATCATTCACAAATTTAGATTTTTATATTTGGTCCCCACCTGCAAATAATTTTGAAATATATTGGGCTGCGACCCAAGTGCTGATCTTTGTGGTACCATTTTATGGTAGTCATAGCCTGCCTACATGAGAATGACCTGCTTATTCAAATTCTGTGTTTTCTCTCTATTAGCTGATCCTAGTACACTATCCCCTATCCCATTTAACTTTAATTTTTCTAATCGGCCTCCTCTGAAAATCTAAGTATGCATGTATGTCGGCTCTCCCTTGTCAATATTGTTTGTAACATCTTCAAAAAATTCTTAACAAATTCACCAAACGCCATTCACAAATCAATGCTAACTGTGCCCAAACATGCAATTGTCATCTATGTTTCAATTTTAAAAAAATCTTTCTATAGATTCCAGTGTTTTCTCTACTGCTGATATAAGGCTGATGGTCTGTAGTTCCCTGTTTTATACTTTAGTCCTTATTTAAATAGTGAGGTGATATTTGCTACTTTCTAATCCACAGGAATAACTCAGAATCTATTGAATTTTGGAAGAGAATCACCAATGCATCTATTTTCTCTATGACCACTCTGGTAGGCAAACTATCAGGTCTTGGGGATTTATCAAATTTCACTCCCATTAATTTATCTGGTACAATTGTATTACTAATTTCCTTCAACTCCTCATGCTCCCTAACCACTTGAATCTCTAGTTCTGGGAGATTGCTTATAGATTCCTAAGTGAAAAGAGATATAAGGCAATCATTTATCTTCTCTGCTATTTTATGATTTCCCGTTATAAATTCTCTTGACTCTGCATAACTTTTTTGGCCAAATGCTTCCTTTTATGAATCTATTTTACAGTCCATTTTATGTTTATTTGTTAGATTGCATTCATATTCTATTCTGTCTTAATCAGTTTCTTGGTCCTACCTTGCTGTATTCTAAAATCCTTCCAATCTTCAGAATTTCTATAATGTTTTGGAAACTCTATATTTTTCTCTTGTTTTGGTCTTATGGTTAGCCACTGTTGGCCTTTTGGAATTTTTCCACCTTGAAGAAATGCATAGCTTCTTTAAAGTTATCTAAAGACTATACCGTTGCCTATGTATAATCATGTTTTTTAATGTATTTTCCAAATCCAACTCAGTCAATTTTTGCCTCATGCCTTCATAATTTCCCTTATTTAAATTTCACACCCCTGTTTCAGAATAAACTAACTCATTTTGAAACATAATGTAAAATTCTGTGATATTGCAGTCACTCATCCCTAATGGTTCTTTTACAAGAAGATTGTTAATTATCCATTTTCTCATTCCATTATGTTTGATTCAAAATAGCAGCTCTGCTGGTTGGCTTTTCAATATACTGCTCTAGAAAATCTCCAGAAACTCATCCTCCACAGCTTTAGTGCTCAATTGGTTTACCCAATTGGTTTGCAGATTGAAATCATTCATGATAACTGCATTGCCCATGCTACATGCTTCTGTCAACTCCTGATTAATATCATGTCCCACACTACCACTGCTGTTTGGCTGGAGTTATCTTTAGGCCACCAATGTGTTGCCCTCTTGCTATTTCTTAATTCCAGCCAAACAAAGCCCACACATTGTTATTCCAACCTGAGATCTCCCCTACTACTGTTGTGATGTACTTATTATCAGTGCAACTCCATCTTCTTTTCTTTCTTGTCTGCTTTTCCTAAATATCGAATCTGCTTGAATATTCACTTCCTAGTCCTGGTCACCATGCAGTCATATCTCAGTAATGGCAATTAGATCATAACCATGTATTTCTACTTGTGCCTTTAGATCATCTACCTTGTGGTGAATGCTGTGCACAAACAGGGAGAGTGTGCTTTTTGACATCATTTCGCTTTTGAAGCATTTTCAATGCTTGGCTTTGTTTTTCATGTCTTCTGGCCTGTTCTTTTCAACTTCCTGTTGCCAGCTTCACTTTCTTCTAATTTGGGTTACTTCTCACATTTCCTGACAAACTATTTTAAACTCACCCCAACAGCACTAGCAAATCTCCTCGCAAGGTTATCTGCCCCAGTCCTGTTAAGGTATAACCTGTCCAGCTTGCCCGGGTCCTACCTGCCCAGAACTGGCCCCAGCCCCAGTCCCTCAGAAATCTGATGCCTTCTCTCCTATATCAGATCTGTCACCATGCATTCAATCAATTGATCTTCCTGTTCTTATATTCACAAGCATGTGGCACTGGGGATAATTCTGAGATAAATACTCTACAGGATCTCATTTTTAATTTCCTTCCTAACTCCCTGAAATCTGGCTTCAGGATCTCATCGTTTTTCATGCCTATGTCATTGGTATCAATATGGACCGTGGTTTATGGCTGATTCCCTTCCCCCAAAAGGATGCTTTGGAGTCCAGACATCTTTGAACCTGGCACCGGAATGCGACGCTCCATTCTAGAGTCATTTTTACTGCTATAGAAACACTTAATCCCTTGGCTACCTGCCTGATTCTCTTAGACTGCCTGGTAATCACCCATTCCTGTGCACTTCTAATCTGCAATGTGACCACCTCCGTGTTGGTACAACAGTGTCTCCAGCCATTGGTCAGGTTCTAAAACTAGCCTGAGCAGCTGGTGAAACTTCCTGTAGTTATGTTTGCCTGGGACACATGGTATGTCTTTGATTTCTCACATCCCCTAGGATATGTGCTCCACTTAGTCTCTGACCTGTCATCCTGTAACTCTAAAATCTGTTTGTTACCCATGGAATAAGTGTGAACTTACTATGAAAGCACAACAAAATATTTCTCAGAGAAAGAGAAGAAAAGTCTTGAGAATACTGACAAACTAAATGCTAACTTTCACTTTAAAGATCTGAAATACTGACTAAACCTACTACCAGTCAACCTGCACTTGTGACATTATACTGCGATTGATTTCTGTGCTGATGGTCCTCTTGATCCACTCCTTATTCCTCTGCAGCTCATCTTTTGCTCTGGAGACTTTTTTCTTGCAGTATATCTTAATTAAAACATATCTTTGCCCCTCTGCCCCGAATTCCTCATTGACCAAATTTCCAAAATACTCATTTGGTTTCTGTCTCACTGCAGTGAAGTCTTCCCTACTGTGACTGTGTGGCTTGCCCTCATCTTTCTCTTTGAATCTTATACTCAGATACTGAAACAGTCCATGTCCATATACAGTAAGACCTGGTCAAGATTCAGTCTTGGGGAGTTAAAACATATGTAATGTTTGTGTCAGTCAATTTACATTTCCATCTTGAGAGAACCTAATCACCTGTCCTTGATATTCAATGGCATTGCCTTCACTTAAGCCCCCACTATCAACATCTTGGGGGTTACCATTGACCAGACATATAAATGGGATGGACATCATAATGTTGGCTTGCCACTGAAGTTCACATCCCATGAATGTAAAGAAAATATTGCTGCCCCAGATGTTCTGGATTTGTCGTAGGATTTTTTATTTTTAGGCACTATCTCTGTTGGTTTATCCATTTCATATCTCTTATTTCTCCCAAACTTTCTGGTTTTTGTCTCTCCTGCTGTTATGAGATTTTCTTTCACATATTGTCTCACTCTCTCTCTCATTCTTTTGCTTTCTGCGTCTCTCTTTCCCATCCTGCTGACTTTCTCACTTTCTGTGTTCCTTCCTGCTCATCCGTGGTGCTATCTGATATTCCAGGAAAGTATGTTTCATGGGACTGGTTTTATGCCAGAAGCAAAGATCCAAAGGTTTCTGTCTCGCTCTTTAACCGCTGCAGATGGATCTAAGGCCAAAGTTGGTGATCAGAGCAAGAATTTTGATGACTTTCCTGTCAGGGTTTGTATGGCAATTGAGGAACTTGTGATTTGAGGCAATTAATGATTGCACTTGCAATGCATTTGTCTAACCGGTGTGACTAATATTGCCGTAGAGCTCTTGCGGCCAGAAGGTCCAGGTCAAGCCCCTCATGCCCTGGATGTATGTCATAAGTGTCTGAGCAGGTTGATTAAAATAATTGACCAACTTTCCTGAATGACGAGAAAATTAGCACAGTCACACAGTCAGTAAATCTACCATGATTGAATATGAAGTCATATAATTACATAGTTAATCTTACCCTAATGAATAAACATGAACTCTACAGTTACACAATGAGTTACCCTTACTGAAAAAACAAAATAAACAAGAAATGGGTTTCTTCTCGGGTTGTCCAAATCTGGTGATATACTTTGAATTTTATGAAAGGGAGCATTCTCAGTTGGAATGCTGAAATACCGTGCTGATGCTGATTGATGTATACTCAATTGGTGCCTGATGAATCCCAATTAAAAATGTTTTCTTCCTTGCACAGGACAATAGATCCCCTTTAATCCTGTCAGCCTAGCTTTATTTTGCCCCCATTTTGAATGTGTGTTTCTCATGACTGGGCTTAGAGCAACTATAAGCAGCATGACAGCAGAAGCATCTAGCTCTGTCAGGTGGCAGCTTGAGTTCTCTGCTGTGCTGAACTAATCTTGCAGAATGCATATGCACACTATTGCACTTTATAGCTGTCACAAAAGTTATAGATGTTATGAAGTATGCAGAATTCTCCAATATACCCATGTTTTACATCCAAGTTGTCAGAAATAATGGCCAGGTTTCTGCACTTAACAAGTATAACTATTTATTCGAACTACAGATAAATAATTATGAACCATTTACATACAACGACTAATTAAAACTCAAAACCCCTTATAAATTCCCCCTCCACAAACAAACAGACTGACATAGGCCGAAAAATCAACATGGGTGTTATGGGTGGAGGGAAAGACTGAGAAGACATTTCCATTGGCCCTGTTCGCAGGGTCTGCTGAGATCATCCATTCTCGGAAATTTCTTTGCGGGAGACACAAGAGAGTTGGTTCATAGCTATAAAGTCTCTGACTTACTGGCTATAAAAAAAACAGCTTCCAGCAACTGCTGAGAGAAAATAAACTACCTTCAGGCTTCATAATGTTTTTACTGCAGAGAAAAGGACAGCTCATTCCCTTTAGTAGATTCGATGGCTTCTCCCCAAATTTTCACACTCTGAAGGTGTTCTGCTACCTGGGAGACAATCGCATAACTGATAGCAAGTGGAAGTTCTTTGTCATTGATGACTGGTCACTGTTCCACAGACCAATCAGCTACTTTTAGCTGGCCGAAGCTTCATTTGTACACACCTGTTGGCTCCAGACTTTCCCACTATTTGAACAAGCAGTTTTGCAACCAATGCTTTCGATGAGTTTCAGGTTGCTTGCTTCAACAATCCTTGTCTTTTAAAACAGTCCTTTTTCCATTTCACCCCACAATAAAAAATAAAGAAAAATGAAGATACAGTCTTTGCATCACCAAAATACTGCTAAAAATGCTAATGAGATACTTTATTTGTATCTGTCTGTACCTAGTTGCCATTTTATGGCTCATAGCTGGTTAGAGGGCTGTGCTGAAAAATGTGTAGTATGTTTGAAATTTACCAACCATTCGATTAAAGTGCTTGTCATAAAATGGGGATTTGAGAGAGTTAACGTGGTGCATAGCAGGGGGATAAGCATGCAGTCCCTGAATCTTCTGCTCAAGAATGGGAATACCTGCATGTCAACACAATGCATGTTGCTTTCTTGCATGCAGTGTACCTTGCACAAGTCACTGAGCTTCTGTGAGGCTGTGTCTGAGTACTGTGCACTCATGCAGTGGTTCAGTGCAGAGATATGATTGGTTTGGTGTTGTTTCCTGCAGCACAGAGTGTATAGGTTTGATATGGGGGTGGGGCATTGCAGAACTAGGTGGGGATAGAGGAAAAAATGTTTTCTCCTACTCTTTCCTCCTGCCCCCTCTGCAATTGTTGATTCAATATAGGATATAGGTCATTGGATTTTCATAGTTGGGAGACCAGTGTTAACAGTTGAGGTATGGATGTTACAGCCCTCATGGCTCCCCAAGAACTTGCCTAAGTGATTGTCTTGCATATGGGCCTACATTGTGTGAAAGGTGACTGGTTAAGCAAAGGGCACATTTCAAACCCTCCATTTCTCTGCTGACTTGACACATGACCTATAGGGAGAGGCTGAATAGGCTGGGGCTATTTTCTCTGGAGTGTCGGAGGCTGAGGGGTGACCTTACAGAAGTTTCTAAAATCATGAGGGGCATGGATAGGGCGAATAGTCAAGGTCTTTTCCCCAGGATAGCAGAGTCCAAAACTAGTGGGCATAGGTTTAAGGTGAGAGGAGAAACGTTTAAAAGGGACCTAAGGTGCAAATTTCCCATGCAGTGGTTGGTGCGTATATGGAATGAGCTGCCAGAGGAAGTAGTGGAGGCTGGTACAATTACATTTAAGAGGCATCTGGCAAGGTATATGAATCGGGGGATATGGGCCAAATGCTGGTAAATGGGACTAGATTCATTTAGGATATCTGATCGGCATGGAAGAGTGGGACCAAAGGGTCTATTCCTGTGTTGTGCAAATCTTATGACTCTATATGTTGTCAAGTGGCACTGGAAATTGGGAAGCCTGATTGACACTTTCTGTTATTAATCGAGGGGCTTGGAGACCAAAAGGGAGTGGCTTGATCTGACACAGTTGACATCAGCTCATCCCGTAATGGGCAAGGAACAAAATCACTTCTCCTAACATGGTACACTCAATAACTTGTTGTATAAGCTCCCGAGGGAGTTTGGGTAATAGGGGAGGGAGGACACCCAATCATGCAGCTTTGACTGGATTTCTATCATAATTTAGAAATGAGGTTACAGGTGGTTGCGGGGGTGGTGTTGTGGGAGGGGGTAGGCAATGAGCTGTATCATAGTGCAGAAAGAATTTATTGCCCTTTCTCTGAGGTAGTTAAGTGTTAATGCTACACCACAAGCACAGTCTGACTGATTCTCCTGTTTTGACAGTCTTTCGTACCTCAGCAGTTTGAAACACGAACAACCAGCGGTTTAGTCAGAGGACATGCCTATTCTGTAACCAGTGTGGATGAAGTAAGTTTTCAAAGCTGACTGCTCAGTCATTTGAATTATTGGAATGTATATATAATAGGAAGGTTCACACAAGGGTAGTGCGAGAAGAACACAAAGTGATTTGTGAGATAATTCTAGGGATACACAGGGAGTGACTGAGGGGTGTAACTGGGTACAGAGAGTAAAATGGCAGTGATTATAGGGAATATTCTGGTGCAGGCAGTGGTTGGGGGGTGCATTGGAGTGTAAAAAGTGATAAATGGGGATAGTGGGGTTACAGGGAGTGACTATATGGGATATTGTGGTACATAGAGTAATTGAGGAAAGGCAGTGTGGTGTAGAGTATGATATACTGGAGCTGACTGGAACACATTCAATGATTACATCAGGATAGTGGAGTGCAGGGATTAATGGTAAGAAGAATGCTGGGATGCAGAAAAAAAAGTGGAATATAATGATACAGGGAGGTATTATTGGTGGCTCAATGGGGTAAAGGGATTAATGCAGGTTTGTATGTTTATAGTTAGTAATCTGTGCTTATCTCTGATTTTTTTTCCATAAATGACAATTTTGCCAACAGGTCACTTACAAAGGTCAGACTGTGAAGTTGGTGCGTTTGAGGAATCCATGGGGATCAGTGGAGTGGAATGGGTCCTGGAGTGATAAGTATGATTTTTTTTCCTTCCAGTCATTCAGAAAAATGCTTTTGCCTCTATCCTCCTCCAGCTTCAGATTTCCTTTTGTTTCTCCAGACTTTTTGGTCCTGATCTTCTTCATCTTTCGTGATTTGAGTCACCTTGGACCTACTTCATAGATGTCTCTCCTTAAAGCCATGCATATTATAACTTTGCTCCATAATTGCAAATCTTCCCTTAAAAACCGCCACCCTTCTTCTTTTCCAATCACTCATTCAGGGGTTCAGTTTAATAGCTCCCAGAAGTTGCAGTAAGCTTAAGTGAGTCAGAATTTGCCAAAGTTTAATGGCTTTTTCAGAGTGTTCCGTATGCAGGGGATTTATGGAAGTTTCACTTTCCCAGACAATTCTCACAAAGTCAGCTGCTTCAGGGAATCCACAGGGTCCTGATGCACAACTCTAGTCTGCGCTCCTCCCATGATTATCTGACCATTGGAATATCCAGTAAAATTGAAAGTCTTGTCCCTGTGCTGTACAACCCATAAAGCATTACTGTTCTTCAAATTTGGGATATGTATAGAAGAGCTAAAGTGGAATTGATTTGGCATCATAACATATCCAAAAGATCGATATAACATTCAGTTTTGAGTGATATTAAACAGGACTTGATGATAGTTCTGCCTGATTTGAAATTAATATTGGATAGGTTTTGAAAATATCAGTCAATTTAAAAGAATGTAGAAGTATCTGTTGTAATAGCTAAACAAATCTTGCTAGTATATGTGAGTATTATGTACGGTGTGTGGAGTAACTGCGATTAATACTTAAATGAGATAATACAGCGCATGCTTTTTGACCTCAGATTGCATAAAAAGCATTCAAAAAAATAACTATTTTGAGTAGTATTGATAACTTAATGTTACAAATCCTGTTTGTAGGACAGTAGTCCTTTTCTTGGCTATCACGTTGAACGTTATATCCCTTGACTAGGGAAGGGAAAAGCCAGCTTGGCTGTTAAGTATCTATTCATAGAATCATAGAATCCCTACAGTGTAGAAACAGGCCCTTCGGCCCAACAAGTCCACACCGAACCTGGGAGCATCCCACCCAGACCCATCCCCCTATAACCCACCTAATCTACACCTCCCTGAACACTGCGGGCAATTTAGTATGGCCAGTCCACCTACCCTGCACATCTTTGGACTGTTGCATATGCTGAAAAGTCCAGGTGTACCCTGTTTGGAGAAGGTTATGGTCAGGCTCATCAATAATGCCCCTTCTTGATTTTGAAGCAATCACTGTCAGCTCATGAATGATGTTTGCCCTGAGTTAACATGGAATGCATAGCATTACAATGGCACTTCTGGTTCCGATTTTAACTGAGTGTGGCGGACACAGTAGTTTCTTGAGTTTTATGGGTTTTTCCCAGCTTGATGATGGAAGATTCTATGGTTCTATGATTCTATGATTTCTTTTCTGTCCCAGGGCCCGGGAGTGGTCCGAGATTGAGAAAACGCAAAAGCAACGACTTCAGCACCAAAAGAAAGAAGATGGAGAGTTCTGGTGAGGATGAACTCATTTAATTTTAAATGCTTTGGCTGGAATGTAAACAGGGATTGGGAGTGTTAGAATTTAAAAGGGAGAGCTTGACTCCCAACAGGACAGGAAGTGATTGTCATTTCTGTTTACATGTTGGGAACTGCCATGCACCCAATCACAATGCAAATTATAAGTGCGTGAGCTGAGCACAAAGTCCCACATGCAATAGTACGATGGGCATATCATTCTCAGCAGTCTGCCTCCTCATTACCTTCTGATGTTACACCAAGGCATACAACAAAATGGAACAAGTGCTGATACACTATCAGGATATGTATATCAATAGCATATATCACAATATATTTTGTTCATTTGACTATTGTATGCATTACGTGCATTTGTTGGGATGTCTACCTTTAGCTTGTATTTTGCACTGTTATGCTTCATGTTTGGCAGTCATTGCTAAGCAAAGGGGACTGAAGGACAGCTTACCTGTGTAGGCAACAATGTGACGTGTTAGAGGTCAATCTTTAATGGATATAGTATGTGGCATGATTTGTATTCTCAAGGCAGTGCAGCATAGCTGAACAAGCAGCATCTGAAGACCTCTCCATAAACGACTTGCTAAAGAGATTGGCCAAGGTGACTGATAAATGTATGAAGTGAAATTGTGACCTTGGAGATGTGAGTGCCATTGCCCTGGGTGGGTCATCTCTTTTATGTCCTGTGTGGAAAAGTCCATTCCACGTTGTCTTCTAGGGGGCAGAGAACATGATGAATGATATAGTTCCAGTGGAGACTGACAGAGGTGGGGGACGCAATCAGAATAGGAAAAGGCTTGCAAACAAGGAAATAGTGGTCAGGTAGGGGCAGTGATCAGAACAATCTATCCCTGGCGATTGCATCTGGAAGTGCTGCCACGAGATCCCTGATTTCCTCCTCATATTCTTCCCTACCATCCTCATCAGAAGCAAATTTCCTCCCATTTTCCACGCTATGTTGTACAAGTTACAGTAAATAATGTCAATCCTGGACATCTCTGTGGCACATATTGTAAATCTGTCCAGACTGCCGAAGGTATCAGAAGCATATTTTGAGTGATATTATGTTCTGTGATTTCTACTGTTGATCCTTCTAGTGTGTTGTAACTCTCCTCTGCAAGGCTATGGGGATGACCCATTGGTGTCATGAGCCACTTTCTGGAGGAGTAGCCTTTGCCATCAAGGATCTAGCCTTGCACATGGACAGGAACCTTAATTAGATGTGGCAGTTGGGAGTTCCTTAAAATGTATGTGTCATGAGAGCTTCTTGGGAAATAAACACATCTTGCAGGATTCTTTTCGAGTAGTCACAGATAATTCGAACTATGAGGGAATGATACGCCTTCTGATTTGCAATTGTAGCTGGCTATTTGTAGTGGAAACCATGCAACAGCCCTGAGGCTAACTACTTTCTTGGTCTGGCTATCAGAGTTTGTTGTGAATCAAATGAATTCATTGGCCCCTCTAAACCTATATTTTGCAACCTGGGAAATGCCATACATTTTCTGTTAAATGAGCCACTGGTGTCAAAGCTTAGAGGCACGCTGACCTGAGGGTGATTGGCATGGGATTCCCTTCAGATCAGTGGGGCTGAAGCTGTTGTTGTAGGAGTTCCAGGCCAGTCTCTGGCATTGTCTCTGAGCATGCATTGATCTGTTGATGCACTTATGCAGTGATGATGGGTTGATTCCTCCTGCCCTCCTCCTCTGTCTTTTGTTGTGTGACCGAAGCCCTCCTCCGCTGGACCATTGAAAGTCCATTGCAAACCCACAGGTGAACTGTGGGAAGAAGCATGCAATGATATCAGCACCTCTGTTGACATGGCTTTCATTTATAGAGAAGCTGTAGTTAACCAAGGAAATGCGTATTCCTCCTGTTCCTCCCATGGACCAGACCCTAGACTCCTCTGATGACACAGTGACCTTCACCCATAACAACCTGCTGTGTGCAGGTTAAAAGTTTCCGAGCAGCACCTGATCTCTCGCAAAGTAGCACTTTCTTAGCAATTGTGTCAATAGACACTAATTCTGTGGCTCTGTAGTTGGAGCTCATGCACCTCCACCCTCCCCTCTATTATTCTCAAGCTTCTTGCCATAGCCTTTGACCCTTAATATTAACTGCTGTTACCATTACCCAGTTCCTTCATCTAAATGTTTTGGAACATCTGACCACCACTCTATCCAGAGTCATTAATCTTCAGACTTTTTTCTCATTATCTTTAACCATCATGTCCTCCTCCTGGACCTTATGCAGAGCCTCCCTCCATCATCCTACATCTGCCTTCATGTTAACCCTCCATCAGAGACCATGACCATGCTCCCACTCTGGCAGGTCCTGGCTTGCTTTAAACTCAAGTTCCCTCTCCTGACTATTGATCAGGTATGTGTAATATAGCTACTTGGACATACAAGAGAAGAGAAGAGTTCATTGAGAAACTAAACTGAACTTTCACCTCCTCTGATATATTATTTTTACTGGGGAATGTTTAGGGAGTCTTGAGTCTTAGGCAGTTCTGGTCTGTTGTAGTTTGAGACAGCAATGTCTTCTACTCCTCATGTTACCATTAATATATTGTGACCTGTGTATAGTTACTAAGAAGTCAGAAACCATATCTAGTTACCTAAGATAAATGCTTCTTTAGCTCTAACATTTGAAAACCTGAGCACTGACACTAGCCTCTTACGAGATCTGTACCATTTCTGGATCTGAGAAAACACTTTCAACCCTTCATCTTTTCTGCTACTGGACTGTCCATCTTTGTCTATGCCCATTCCCATGTCACTGAGTTAGACAAAGACAAAACCTCACCACAACTCCAAATCGTGAACAGCTCCACTTGGTGGACACCACCTTTAAACAATGAGAAAACTAGAGGCATGTGTTTTTTGTTGCCTGCTAAGTTATTCTTGAAAGTTGGACTTAATTTGGTGTACTTCCCAATTAATGACTACTCATGGTATGCCAGTAAATGGTAAATAGGTTCCTGGTGCCAGGCAGCATGTTGGCTGCCACGTTACTGCATGCTGCCTGCTTTATTCATGAATGCCCATGGATGGCAGGATTTTAAAACTTTAGAATGTTTGTGATAGTTTGTTTATTGTGCTATATGCAGGATGTCTTTTGATGATTTTAAGAGGAATTTCACAAAGCTGGAGATTTGTAACCTGACACCAGATGCGCTATGCGATGACAAGCTCCATAGGTGGACAGTATCTATCAATGAAGGACGGTGGGTAAAAGGCTGTTCAGCTGGGGGCTGCCGTAATTATCCAGGTGGGTCTGAACTTTTTCTCTTATCAATTGTTGTCTTTTCTCTTCCATCCTTCTCTATCACCTCTGTTTTATTTGTTCTCACTTTCTGTGTATTCTTTCTATCACTTCTTCCACTTCTTCTTGGGGTGTGGTGCGACCAAGACAGCTTTTATTGCCCAACCTTAGTTACCCTGAGAAGTTGCTGCAATCATATTTAGAAAGGACTGTTCTTGTTATTGAACTTCATAGCAATGATACACAATGAGTATTCACTCATCTACTTCAGAGGCTGTTCAGAATCAAATATGTGCTATGGAGACTGGAGTCACTTGTTGGCCCCACCTGAGTTGCTTGGCTTGCGCCACTCCTGAAAATACTTGGTTTTATAGCAATCTAAATCTAAAGTTTTTGTGGCTGTTTTGGTGTCTGCTCATAAATTACCAGGTTTATTGCTTTTCAATTTTGTCTTCTTTCTCCAGCGCTCTAGAGTTTTATTCTTTGTGTTTCTTCTCCTTTCCTTGTTCTCTCAATTTGTTTATGTCTTTTTTTAAAATTTCTTTGCTTTTGTCGTACTGTTTTCTTTTCCTTGGTCTTCTCTATTTGTGTCATTCTCCCCTTTCTTTCTCTGTATTGGTTATTACTTCTTATCCCTTTGTTTCCATTCTTTCTCTTTAGTTTTAGACACTGCAAGAACAGAACAGCCAAAGACCAATCCCTTTCCCTCCTGTTATACAGTTAATGAGTCATACAGCTCGGAAAAAGACCCGTTGGTCCAACTCGTCCGTGCCAACCAGACATCCCAATCTATAACTGTATGCTTCTTCACTCCCTCCTCTGGCAGCTCGTTCCATACACACATCACACTCTGCATGAAAGAGTTGCTTCTTAGGTCCCTTTTAAAGCTTTCCCCTCCCACCTTAAACCTGTGTCCTGTTTTTGACACCACCACCTGAGAAAAAAGACCTTGGCTATTCATCCTATTCATGCCCCTCTTGATTTTGTAAACCTATATACTTTCTTTTAAGACACATTCTGGACGAATCCTCAGTACCGACTGAAACTCTGTGAGGAGGATGATGATCCTGATGTTGCCGAGGTCCTCTGCACCTTTGTTGTTGCTCTAATGCAGAAAAATCGTCGGAAGGAACGCAGAATGGGTGCCAACTTCCATACCATTGGATTTGCTATTTATGAGGTAAATGCTGTTTGGGATATTTGTAGACTATTCAGAGATAGTTTTACAAAACACAACTAGAATTATGTCACCACATCAATTTGATCAAAATTTAGCATTGCTCGGGTAATTCCAGAGAGAATGAGCAAGGTTGTGGTTGTTTTCATAGATTAAAATGTGCTGCCATCAAAAGAATTGCACTTATATTTTATCTTTCATAACCTCAAAGAGGTGTGAATAACCATTGAAGTGTTTTTGAAGTGCAGTCCCTGTTGCAATGTCAAAAGCAGCAGCGTATTTGCAAGACAGCAAGGTCGCATAAACTGCAACAAGCTAAGGAGGATGGAATATAAAAGGAGGAAAGTCTTGCTACAACTGTGCAATACCTTGGTGAGACCATACCTCAAGTGTTGTGTACAGTTTTGCTTCCCTTAAGACCATAAGATATAGGAGAAGCATTAGGACATTTGGGCCATCGAATCTGCTCTGCGATTGCATCGTGGCTGATACGTTTCTCAACTCTATTCTCCTGCCTTCTCTCCGTAAACCATGATCCCCAGAGTAATCAAGAACCTATCTCTGTCTTAAATACACTTAATGACTTGGCCTCCACAGCCACAGTGAATCCACAGATTCACCACCCTCTGGCTGAAGAAATTCCTCCTCATCTCAGTTCTAAAGGGTTATCCCTTCACTCTGAGGCTGTGCCCTTGTTCCTAGTTTCTCTAGTGGAAACATTCTTTCCATGTCCGCTCCATCCTTATTTGAGGAGGGATATAATTGCATTGGAAGCAATTGAGAGAAGGTTCACTAGTTGTTTCCTGGGATGAAGGGATTTTCTTATTATGAAAAGCTGATCAGGTAGAGCCTCTACTCACTGGAGTGTAGAATATTGAGTGGTCATCCTTTTGAATCAAGGGGCTTTGTAGGTTAGATGCTGACAGGGTGTTGCCACTCAAAGGAGCACCATTTGAAAATACGCATTCTGTCATTTAAGAGGAAGATGAGGCAGAATTTCTTCTCTCAGGTGGTCTTTGGAATTCTCTTCCACAGTGAGCAGTGAAGGCTGGCTCATCAAATGTATTCAAGGCTGAGCTAGAAAGGTTTTTGTTCCATTTAGGGGTGAAGGGTTACAGAGACATGGGTAGGAAAATGAAGAAGAGTCACTAGACATAAAATACTAAGTCTACTTTCTTCCCACAGATGCTGCCAGATCTGCTGAGTTTTTCCAGCAATTTCTGTTTTTGCGCCTGCAATTCTTTGTTTGTTTTGGTTGATTTGGTTCTTGCTGATCCAAAAGTTTCTTCCTGGCTTCCATCAAATACTTTAACTGGTTTGTAAGAAGCATGGGGTGGCTGCTTCACTTGTAAAATGTCTTAGATATATCAGTTAAAAGTCATAGCTTGCAGAAAATGCTGAAGGAAACATTGACTGGTTTCCTTCAGAAGTAAAGAGTTTTGACTGCAGAGAACAGAGAGACTGCTTCTGAGCTTGTGGAGTTCAAATCCCTTCTTTGTAACTTGTGCCCAGCTCCAAGCTGTTTAGGTAGCTGTGAACCAATAATGTGGTTTTGGCAAGGAAAAGGCCTTTCTTGTCATTTGTACCTGGTCATCTGTTCATTGATCAATCAACCTCTGTTGCCACCTAACTGTATCTATACACAACTCCTCAGCCTCTGTTTGTCCACAACCACTTCAATTACTGAATGTTTGAATAGTTATTTGTGGGTGTCAGGTTACTTTCTTTTCAAAACATGCAGCCAACCTTTCAAAACATTGTCTTTAACACAGTTCTTTCTCATTTCAGTCCACAACTTAAAAAAAAGTCCTTAAATTATAAAGAAACCTAAACCAAACTATTCTGTTCAAAAAATATCATTGGAAACATGCTACAGGTAAGAAAGCACTGATCTGTAATACAGACTTATGGTTGCAGGAGGCTGAGACTGATCCGTGTTTATTTCAGGTTAGATGAGGGTACTATTTCAGAGAGTCATAGAGGTCTACAGCATGGAAACAGGTCTTTTGGCCGCTCACGCCGCCCAGTTTTCTCAATTAAACTAGTCCCATTTGCCTGCATTTGGTCTATATCTTCCATACCTATCCCATCCATCTCCTATCTAAATGTTTCTTAAATGACAGAATCGTACTCACTTACACCACTACCTCTGGCAGCCTGTTCCAGACTCTCACCACTCTCTATGTGAACGTTTCCTGACTGCTCCCAACATGAACTGACAGCTTCCTACATCGACGTGGCTACTGCCCAACGTGACCCGACTACACCCTAATCTGAACCAACTACTCCACAAGCTGAAACTGATCTGACTGTCCCCCCACCAACCCTGTCTATTCTTCTTATGTGGTGAGAGAGGCAAATTCACTTTGGAGTGGGGAAATTACAGCTCAGCTTGATTCTGCTCTTATTTGTCTGTCTGCACATGCTTTTTGTAACTGAGTCACTGGATGGTGATCAGGAGTAGAGACTCAGGGCAGTTTTACCTTGCACCCATACATGTACAGACCCCTGCACACACTAAGGTTAATTGACAAAATATTATGAATGTGTGCAAATGCTGACTTGTGTGGAGTTGATTCTTTTTAACATTTTTTCTTTTCTTTGTAAAGGTGCCCAAAGAGGTAAATGAGCAATCAGATGATAGCCATGGATTGGGGTAACATGTTGTATTGTTTGCTGTTTTATTTTAATAACAGTACCTTTGTTGTAACATTGGTTGTGATGTATTTGCTTTAACATATTTTCTGTTACTTGGTTTCTGTTGTCTTGTTTGCAGTTCCTGATTTGCAGTGTCTGGTTTGCTCTTTTTGCCTGTATTGCCTGTTCTGAAAGGGTTATGATATGCTTTTTGACATTTGCAATCTAGTTGGATTTAGCTCCTTCACTAGTTGGAAACTATGGTATAGTTGATCCCGCCCACTTTAGTTACTATTTTGTGTTAATTGTTTCATACAAGTGTCTGGAGAAATCCTGCTGTATAGTCTTACATAATGTAAAGCAATAATTTTATAAATACATCATTTGTACAACCAAATGTAAAAGTTACATTTGGGCATCCCCAGCACCAGTGGATACAGCAAAAGATCTGAAAAAAAGTTTTAGAGTACTAATATAGTTGGGCAGGCATGAATAAAATGAAATTAAGCACTGATAAATGAACAAAAATGTATGTTGGATTGAGAAAGAGTATCATAAGTAGACAAGTGGGCTGAAATAACAGGAGATTTAGAGAAGGCTTTATGAGAAATGGTATATTTGACAATTTAAATGTCTGCACCAGAGATAGAGTAACCCGTTGGCTATTGAAATACTACTACATATGATCTTAAGGAGGCAAAACTAAGAACCTTTAATTGACAAAAATACCCTCCATAGAAATGCATGTTTGATTGGCTGATTTCTTTAGACATTTGCAACATGTTTATGGTAGAATAGATTGTACGGGGATTGTATTGGAAGCCTAACAATTTTTGCTAACCAAGGACACTGGACTTCTTACTCCAGCCAGGGTTATTCACTTGTTTCTTTTCCCTAGATGCAAGGTAATAAACAACACCTTCCCAAAGATTTCTTCCTCTACCGGGCATCTAAGAACAAGTCTAAGTCATATATCAACCTACGTGAGGTATCACAACGTTTCAGCCTCCCCCCAGGGGAGTACGTCATTGTCCCTTCCACATATGATCCTCACCAAGAAGGAGAGTTCATCCTGAGGGTCTTCTCAGAGAAACCGAACCTGTCAGAGTAAGTCAGCTCTCACTGATCATGTGTGTAGATGGTAGATGGTACAGGCACAGTTAGCCAAATGGCCCCTTCCTACACCATAATTATTCTGTGACTCTGTAAACAGTATATTATAAGGGAGAGTGTCTTGTCAGCACCGTATCTCACCTGACTCATTGGCCTGTGTTAGGAAGGTGATGCTTGCAGTATTCAAAAAGAGAAGCAAGGAATTTTCCCCATGTCGTCAGGCAAATATTCTGCCATTGGTCAGCACCATCTGAAGAAAATGATTAACTAATGGCCCTTCTCTCTGCTACACAAGCAGTTTTGTAACATACAGGTGTCTGCAGTGTCTGCAATACAAAATCAGTCCATGTTCTTCAATATGTGAAAGGAGGCAGTAGCCTGGTGGTATTGTCACTGGGCTAGTAATCCAAAGGGTGCTCTGGGGACATGGATTTGAATTCAACCATAGCAGGCATTGAAATTTGAATTCAATAAAAATTTGGAATTAAAAATCTTCCTTAATGCTGGCAACTGGTGATTGTTGTTAAAAATCCATCCAGTTCATTAATGTCCTTCAGGGAAGGAATCTGTCATCTCTGCCCAGTTGGACTTACATGTGACCCTAGACCCACAGCCATGTGTGGTTGACTCCTAACTGCCCTCTTGATATTAATGAGTCAATAAATGGTGGCCTAGCCAAAGACACTTGGGAATGAATAATTAAAGAGTATATTTTGTATGAAGTTTGAAGAGTTTCTAAGAAATGTGATGCACTATTTCATCATCACAAATTTGAATTGCCTTAAGATCTGTCTTTGATACTGCGTGCCCCTATGGTGAAAACTTAAGTTATTAAACACCAGAATTATTCTCAAGTTGTCTGAACAAAACAGTCTCACCATTAGAACCTCCGATAACAATTAGACTGTTGTAGGTCAGTTAGTTTTTTTAAAAAAATGGTGCTAAACAGTAAGTCTTAGCTGTCCCGAAGGCCTAATTTCTATAGGCCTTGAGCTGTATAAACATAGAAGATTTGTGGCTTGCTCCACACTTATGCCCAGTTATTAGATCCAAGCTGGAGTGACAGCTTGAATTATTGCAGAGAAGTGTGAAATGATGCAATTCAATAAGAAAAACGAAGAAAGGCAATATAAAATAAAAGGCACAGATTGAGGGATGTAGCAAGAGCAACACTTTTTGCGTATGTGCATAAATCATTGAAGGTGGCGGTCATATTAAGAAAATGATTAAGAAGGTCAATAAGATCCTGAATGTTATAACTAGAGACATGAGGAAGAAACCAAAGAAAGGTTTAGTAGATTATTATAAAACACTGGTTCATCTTCACCTGCAACACCTCATTTGCACTTCCCAGAATCTAGTCCACTGCGTTCGCTGCTCACAATGTGGTCTCCTCTACATTGGGAAAACGAAGCATAGACTGGGTGACTGCTTTGCAGAACATCTACATTCTGCTCATAAAAAATAACCTGAGCTACCTGTTTGCCTACCATTTTAACATGCCACCCTGTTCCCTGGCCAACATCTCTGTCTCTGGCTTGCTGCAGTGTTCCAGCAAAACTGAACACAGGCTGGAAGAACAACACCTCATTTTCCACTTGGGGACCTTGCAGCCCTCTGGACTCAGTATCGAGTTCAACAATTTTAGGGCCTAACTCTCCCATGTCCTAGCCTCCTACCCCACACACCAGGCCTTGTTATCACGTAGCCATTGCACACTACCTATAGTTAGTCACTAACAGTCCCTATTAACGACTATTCACCTTCCTAGCCAGATCGTTATCAACTCCTTTGTCTATCCAACTGCTCTTCTCTCTCTTTGGGTTCTATCCTATCGTTTACTCCCTACCCCACCCCCTTCCCTATTTTCTGCATATAAACTGACGTTTTCCCCAGCTACCATCAGTTCTGAGGAAGGGCCATCGGACCTGAAACGTTAACTCTGATCTTTTATTCACAGATGCTGCTAGACCTGCTGAGTTTTTTCCAGCAACTTCTGTTTTTGTTCCTGATTTATCTTCAATTGGAGCACTGATCTTATGTACACTTCTTTGCCCTGCAATTTAGGAAGGATGTAAAAGGTTTAGAGGGCTGCAGAAAACATTTGCCCACATGATTCCAGGGGAAAGGGAATTCAGCTACAAGTTTGGACTTGAAAAGCTGGGGTTACTCCTTTAGAGGAGAGAAGGTTGAAAGAAGGTTTACCAGCACCGATAAATCAGCAACCCTATCAACAAAAATGGGATCTACAGTTTTATGTTTGAGAAATAGAGAAGGAACCTCAAAGTGCTAACTGAAAAGAGATTTTTAATCTAAAATGGTTGCCCATCTGTGATCATGTTATTGAAACCCCATCATGGGACATTCAGTGGCCTGGCAGCCATTATGGGTTGAGTGGGATGTTATGTGTGACTCATCACTCATCACCCCCATTTCACACCCTGAGCCTGTCAAGTTGGTATAGACGTGATCCAGTCCATTGTGGGCCGCCCACATTGTTGAATGTAAACCCCATTTGGCAGGAATAGAGGCCCATTATTATCAATGAATGGCCTCAGTTGGCTGCCCACCATGACAATGAAAATGACTCAAGATTGGAATGATAGTGGCGAACTGGCACAGAAAATGGCAATACAAAATTACTAATCCATTCCTGACCATCCACATCCTGCATTCATAAGAACATAAGAAACAGGAGCTGGAGGAAGTCACCTGGCTCATTGAGTTTGCTCCACCATTCAATAAGATCATGGCTGATCTTCCTGTGAACTCAGCTCCACTTACCTGTCCACTCGCTATAGCCCTTAATTCCTTTACTGTTTGTTTATAAATCCCTGCCCAACTGACTGTGCCTTCTTAGGACATTCTGAAATTAACTGCAACATATGGCTGGAGAAATTTAGATAAAAAGGCTTCATTTTTAATGATACCATTTACATGTAATTTATTAATTTCAGGGAAACTGAGAGCCAGATCTTAGATGACAGCCCCAAGGTTTGTACCATCTTTAACTTTGTGTTCATCTTTTTTGGTTTGGTACACAAGTATTATGACATTTTATGTATTGTGATTTTCCAAGCACCCTCCCAGTGTACTCTCTGTTCTCAAAAGATCACATTTGATAAATTCAACACCCTTTTTTTAAAATTTGGACTGATAACCAGAAAATGCTTTGGGTTTTTTCTTGCTCCACTATTTATGATTGGCAATGTGGTTTCAACCAAACCTTTTCCAAAATGAAGGCAGCGAAGTTGAATGAGAGAAGCCTGAGGAAATTTCCATATATCTTTGAATGGCTTATTTGCTTGCCAAGTGTGATATGTCCCTGAACAGCAACTGTTCTTCATTTCCTGTCTGTGCTGAATAGGGTGCACAGGGGCGAACAGGGGCGAACAGGTTAAAATGGTCCTTCCATTTCTCGAATCTGGTTAGATTACAGCCCAAACTGATGGGATCAAAATTCCCTCTGTTTTCTGGCTGTGAGGATCCTTTGTCACACTTGTTTATGCATTAATGACATGTGATGAGCCAATGGAACATCAACACGATTGCTCATTCCTATTCAACAAAGCCATCGAAAATGTAAGTGTTGTACCTGGGTTGAGAAACATAAAGTGGGTAAAGCTGAGTTATTCTAACAATCTATAGCTTATGTAGAAGCTTGGTATTGATATTGAATGCCAAAGAAACACAGAGCTACATTCCTCAGAAGTAACGTGATGAACACAAGGTGGCAGTCAGTGGAATTATAACTCCCTATTTGTAGAATGGAGCAGGTGAGCATTTAAATTGGTTAGGTTCCATTTCACACTTTGCTTCCACTAATTTCTGATTTAATGTTCGGTGTCTGATGTGGTGCCCACTGGTCTCAATGGGGAACCTCGTACGTAAGTGCAAATCTGGGTCTTGTGATGTCAATAGTACCATAATAGTATTTTAACCCCTTTCTGAGGCAGTGAAATATTTTCAACACTAGTAAAGTGCTTTTCTTAGTTGGGCCAGTTTCGAGTAGACAGAAGATTTGTGGCCTGTAGATAAAATCTTGGATTGAAAATATCTCCGGCTTGAAAATTCACACAATACTGCCACAATCTCCATGAAATGTGTTTCATCTGAAAACGCACCCCAACAATTTTAAAAAGTATTCAAGTTGCACAGGATTTGTATTAATGCTGAATGTGTTAATGTAATTACATCATCCTTTTCCTGTTTTATTTCTTTCATGTTCTGAGTGAATAATGTTTCTTCCCCCTCTGTCCAACCATCTTCTGTTGGCTCAGCAGCAGGTATGTGAGCTTTCCTATTCTCTGTTGTTGTATGTTTTCTTGGAGTATGTTGTCTGAAAACTTTTAGAAGATTGTGGTTCACTGAGGGCAATGCTGTCAGTTAATTTCCAGTATGAGGGGCTCAGAAAGTTGTGTGGATGAGGTTGCTACTTTGCAAGTGGGCAAGATAGAGTCATAGAGTTATACAGCATGGAAACAGACCCTTTGGCCGAACTACTTCATGCCAAACAGTATCCCAAACTAAACTAATCCCACCTGCCTGGTCCTGGCTCATATCCCTCCAAATCTTTCCTATTCATGTATCCATCCAAACGTCTTTTAAAAGTTGTAATTGTACCTGCATTCAACAGTTCCTCAGGAAGTTCATTCCACACACGAAAATTTTTTATGTAAAAAAGATTGCCTCGTGTCTTTTTTAAGTTTCTTTTTTCTCACCTTAAAAATGTGCTCCCTAGTCTTGAAGTTCCCCATCTTACGGAAAAGACAACTATCGACAACTCTAACTATACCTCTCATTATTTTATAGACTTCTATCAGGTCACCTCTCAATCTCCTATGTTCCAGTGAAAAAAGTCCCAGCATATTCAGCCTTTCTTTACAACTCAAACCTTTCATATCCAGCAGCATCCAGGCAAATCTCTTCTGAGCCCTCTTCAGCTTGAAAATATCCTTCCTATACAGGGGAACCGGAACTGGACACAGCATTCCAGAAGAGGCCTCACCAATGTCCTGTACAACCTCAACATAATATCCAAACTCCTATACTCGAAGACTGAGTAATGAAGGCAAGTGTGCCGAATGCCTTTTTAACCACCCTATCTCTATGTGACGCAAGCTTTAAAAAATTATGTACCTTCACCTCTAGGTCCCTCTGTTCTACAACACTACCCAAGGCCATACCATTAATTGTATAAGCCCTACCCTTGTTTGTTGTACCAAAATGCAATACCTTGCATTTATCCCGATTGGACTCCATTTGCCATATTTCAGCCCATTGACCATTTGATCAATATCCCTTTTCAAACTTAGAAAACCTTCTTCACTGTATACTATGCCAGCAATTTTGGTGTCATCTGCAAACTTATTAACCATGCCTTTTATATTCTTGTCTAAATCATTTATATAAATGACAAACAAAAGACAACCGAGAATCGATCCCTGTGGAACACCACTGGTCACAGGCCTCCAGTTGGAAAAGCAACCCTTTACCATTACTCTCTGTCTCCTGCCATTAAGCCAATTATGTATCCAACTGGCAAGCTCACTCTGAATTCCGTGTGATCTAACTGTATTAATTAGTCTACCATGCGAACCTTGTTAAAGGCTTTACTAAAATCCAAATAAACAATGTCTATGGCTCTGCCGTCAGCAACCTTTTTGGTAACTTTCATAAACAACTCAATCAAATTTGTGAGACACAATTTTCCTCACACAAAACCATGCTGACCATCCCTAATCAAATTTTTTGCCACTCTAAATGCCCATAAATCTTATCTTTTACAATCACCTCCAACAATTTACCCACAACCAAAGTCAGACTCAGCTTTGGTTCATGAGCATAGGACATATTTATTCAGAAATTAGTGTGCCATCAGCATATTTGGGATCAAAGCATAGAGTGCAACAAAAATGCCTCCATTTTCCTGTGCATGAACTCACCTTGCAGCTATGAAACTGTTTCTGACTTTGCGATTTGAAGCACTTGTGTGTTTAATCTTACTTGTCCTTCGCTCCAGAATAAAATAGATGCCTATCAAAAGCCAACCAACAATGTAAGAAGGAGACAGTACTTTGAACTTTTCCATTCCTGAAAACTGAAGAGGGTAGATCTTGACTTTACAGTTGTGTAAAACAGGTGGTAATGAGCCAATAATTTGTGTCACATCTTGCACATTCTGAGGTTACTGAAAAAATTAATTGAGAGAGATGTATATCGTGCTACTGGCTTGCTATCTGCTGTTTCACATAGTCACAGAGTTGAAGTCTGTGTTCACAATACCCAGTTTGGATGGACTATGCTAATGTGTCAGGCAGACTGCGTGTCCAACAGTTACAGTCACCCAGACTGAGTGACCGTGTTTGTCTCTCAGCATACTACTGGGGTAGACCTTGACTTCATATGATTATGTAAGATGGATGATTGTGGTGGAAATGTAATTGAGGAGAGATGTTAAACAAGCTGCCATCTGCCTGTCACCAATTTTGAATATTGGAAAGTTAAATTTTACTTCACTGTATCCAGTATGCAGATTAACTTACATTTATTGGCATCTGCCTGCTTCTAAGAAGAATTGTGCTTTCTCTCCCAATCTGCATGTTTCAGTTTGCATGGTCTTTTTCCTACTTGGTGCTTTAGTGGAACTAATTGTGAAGTTCATGAGGTTGTTTTCAGTCCGTGGTTTAAATGCCTGGAAAGACGGATTACTTTGCAGTTTCTGAGCTGACTACAGACCTTCCATTCTGCAGATAGTGCTCACTCTGGTACTACTCCTTCCTGTCTATCAATTTACTGATCCTTTCAGAAAAGAAATGAAATACTTTTATACAAAAATGGTGGCGGAAGTTTGGAACTCTCTTCCAGTTGATGCTAAGTCAGCTGTTACTTTTAGTTGTGAGGTTGTTGTATTTTTGTTAATGAAATGTAATTAATCAACTTGGAGAAAAGGAGGCATATGGCCGAGATCGCAGTTTAGACGTGATCTCAGTGAGTGGTGGAGTAAGTGGAGTGTCCTACTCATTTTATAATAGCCCATTTCTCCAAAGTGCAGGCTCCCACAACCTAATGATGGGATCATGATTGTCCCTCCTGCTCTTTCCCCATCAACTGTCCACCAGGGTCTGTCTCCATTTCTGCAGCCTTTAGGCTCCACTGTCCTTGAATGTAAACCCAAACAGCCTTGTCTCTAGAGACCTCAACCCAGAACCCAAAATATAAATTTATCCCTGCATCTCAAAGTACTAAGGATTCCTTCCTCAAATAACATTTTAAGGGCCATCCAATAGTATGTCAAGGATCCCATTTTTGCTCAAACCGCAAAGTTCAATAGCAACTTACTGTCTCTCCAGATCTTAGAAACACTTGGCCCCGGATGGCTAATTTTGCACTTTCTATTTGCGAACAAACACTAGAACTGTGTGCCACTGACTGGTAGATCCTTGAATGCTGCTAGGAATTTGAGTCCTAGATGTATGCTCTCAAGCCTGATTTTGAGTTAGTTTTGAATAGGTTTCATTCTGGACTTGGACTCGTAACTTAAACTTTTGTTAATAAGTGCTTGTCTGATAACTTGCCATTTTGTGTTGCTGACGCAACATGTGGAAGCTGCTGGACACTAGTGTGATTCAGAATGAATATTCTGTTTTCAGCTTGAGGAACTTCAGATCTGAGTTTAGGAGCTAGAGTCCAGCTGCAAACATTGTGCCAGATTAGGGAAGGGGAAAATACCTGCTCCAGAGGGCGATCACACTACTCAGACCAGGTAATTTGAAATTGGTCTGTGATCTCGGATAGGAGGGTGTGACTGCTGGTGAGGCAGGTATAAGGAGACAGGGGGTTACAGTTGAAGAGCTTCATCTCCTGAAATTGTCCAACAGTTACATGGGTCTTGCAAACTGTGCAGACAAAGTGGGGACTGCTGGGAGAATGAGCAAACTGACCACGGCACCTCAGTGCAAGGAGGTGTTGAAGTGGTTAGAGGAAATAGGAACGTAGTCACGAAAGAGGACAGTACAATGAGGGGTGTAGATACTCATCTCTTCAGCAGTGAATGGGTTTCCAGAAGGATGTGTTGGCTGCCCAGTGTCAAGAGTTAAGGACATCTCCCTGAGGCTGGTGAAGAACTTGGAGAGGGAGGGCAGGGATCCAGTAGTTGTCATCCACATGTGTACCAAAGACACTGGTAGCACTAGAAATGAGGTATTGCTGAAAGATTTTAAACAGGTGCTAAATTAAAAAGCAGAACCTCCAGGGTAATAAACTCTGGATTTCAATCAGAGCCATGGGCAAACTGGCATAGGGTAAATAAAGCCAAGGAATTAAATATGTGCCTCAAAGGTTAGTATGGGTGCAATGGCTTTCAGTTAATGGGGCACTGGCAGCAGTAACAGGAGTAGAATGGAGCTGTTCTGGTCAGATGGGCTTCATTTGAATTGTGCTGGCAGTGTCCGAGTGAATTGAATAACCACGGTTGTAGAGAGGGTATTAAGCTAACTAATTAGAGGGAGAAGGGTTTGAGAGAGAAAAATGTGGGCTTACAAATCAAGAGGATATGGCAGCATTACAGGGCAACCATTTGGATAATGATATCCAGTGTGGGACTGAAAGAGATAGTGTGTATAAACAGAGAAAACAGTAGTAAATAGCATCAAAAGGGGGATCAATATTAAAAAGACAAATTTAATTGCTCTTTACTTCAATGCACACAATATCAGGGAAAAAATAAATGAAGTAACAGCAGAAATACAGGTTAACGGGTATGATCTTGTAGTCATTAAGAAGACCCGATTATGAGGCGATCAGAGCTAGTAAATAAATATTCAGCTGTATGTTAACTATGCTAAGGACCTAATATCAGCATAGTTCAGGAAGTGGCTGAAGTTTCCTGATTGCAGTGCATGCTTGTAAATGCCTTTGTTTTATAGCATGCACATCTTTAGGAAACTTTATTTATAATTCCTCCCTCCTCATGGAACACACTTAATCTCTGCTTTGGAGGCACATGTTGATTTTCTGAAAGCAGCTTTCTATTGGTCCTATAACTCATGAAGCTAAGGAACTGCTGGAACATAGCTTCTTACCTGGGAAGGAGAGGCACTGTGACTTAATATAGAGAGGAAAGAGGAGTGAAAACTCTGAAAACGTTCAGCCTTTCTGCCACCTCAAAGAAAGCTCTTCCTCACCTGAAAAATGGTCATCTTTCTTAAATGGGTACGTTTCTTTTCAGTTAATTTTTTTCTGCCACTTTTCTTCCCTTCTGTACTTGATCCTTTCTTCTGTGGTTCAGGTCCTGCAGTTATCCTGTGCCTTTCACTACCTCCCCAAAGTGAATTTGAATGGTAAGTGTTGTCAGGGGTTGTCAATTTTCCCCTCCTCTAAGCCAGTGATGGTCAACTCCAGAATTGCCTGGTTGAGACCAGTCAGCTCAGTGTAGGTCCATTAACGAGGGTATTTGCCTGCTCTTATGAGTTACCTGTTCATTCTGCTAAATCAACTGAAGCAATTGACTGGAACTCGAGTCATTGTACCTCATGGCACCGTTAAAACAATACTGCATTTCCAGCATTCTCCATTTCATCATATCTAACCACTCCTTCTTTCCTCTAGCCAATCATCTTTGTTTCTGATAGAACTAAGGACACTGTAGACTCGAAGACGGAGAAGGAGAAAAAAACAGAAGACAGGAAAAAGATCAAGGTTTTCCCATGTACTAGCATGGCATGGAGTACAATGAAATATGCTATGCACTGCTCTTTGCCATTCACAAGGGACTTTAAATAGTAGAGAGACACTTACACTAAAAATCCTGTCACACTAAGTGGGAAAGGGCTGGGGTATGACAGAGTTGAGGAGCACCAGGGCAATATCATATCTCTGAGCTTCCTTTAAGGATAGAAATTATGGTCCAGCATAATATGGCGATTTCCAAATGCATCTGGGAATGAACAACTGGGAGAGAGCTAGACAATGCTTGACATATGAGAAGAAAACAGGGCTGGGAATTAATTCAAGCATGGGGCTGGATGAACACAGCAGGTCAAGCAGCATCATAGGAGCAGGAAAACTTGACGTTTCGGGCCTAAACCCTTCATCAGAAATGGGGGAGGGGAAGAGGGTTCTGAAATAAATCGGGAGAGAGGGGGAGGCGGATAGAGGATGGATAGGGGAGAGGATAGGTGGAGAGGAGGCAGACAAGTCGAAGAGGTGGGGATGGAGCCAGTAAACGTGAGTGTAGGTAGAGGGGTAGGGAGGAGATAGGTCAGTCCAGGGAGGACGGACAGGTCAAGGGGGCGGGATGATGTTAGTAGATAGGAGATGGGGGTGTGGCTTGAGGTGAGAGGAAAAACAGGTTAGGGAGGTGGAGATGAGCTGGGCTGGTTTTGGGATGCGGTTGGGGGAGGGGAGATTTTGAAGCTTGTGAAATCCACATTGATGCCATTGGGCTGCAGGGTTCCCAGGTTGAATATGATTTGCTGTTCCTGCAGCCTTCGGGTGGCATCGCTGTGGCATTGCAGGAGGCCCAGGATGGACATGTCATCTGAGGAATGGGAGGGGGAGTTGAAATGGTTCGCGACTGGGAGGTGCAGTTGTTTGTTGCGAACTGAGCGCAGGTGTTCTGCAAAGCGGTCCCCAAGCCTCCGCTTGGTTTCCCCGATGTAGAGGAGGCCACAACGGGTACAGCGGATGCAGTATACCACATTGGCAGATGTGCAGGTGAACATCTGCTTGATGTGGAAAGTCTTCTTGGGGCCTGGGATTGGGGTGAGGGAGGAG